>JAMPIO010000211.1:0-168305 GCA_024699865.1 Aphelenchoides fujianensis
CGGGTGTACTTCGTTCAGTCGTATTGCTGGATGGCTGCAAACAAACGAGTCACGGGCTGGATCAAGAGAATAGAACGAACATCGGAGAGCCGGGAAGCTGATCACGTGCAAGTCCTTCGAGTAGTTGATCTCCAGCCCCTGCCCGTCGTGCTTCTTGCCGCCCCAAATGATCTTCAGGTTCGGGAACGTGATGCGCGGGACGGTGACGTTGAAGACGAGCAAATAGCCGGTGATCTGAAGGAGCGAGAGAGTGAGGGGACGATGGAAGCGAGAGAACGCACTTCTTCCAGCTGCGAGAGAAACCAGAAGGGCGTCCGTTGGCGGCGGACCATTTCGCCGTTCGGCTGCATCTCCGAGTCGAAGTCGCCGTAGAGGTCTTCGGGGCGGATGTGCGTGATCTCGAGGTTGCCGAAGATCCGCTTGCAGTTCACGAACGAGTACATGAGCACCTGGTAGCGCGTCATGTTCGGCACCTGCGTGCTGCTCATTCCGTTGTCCGTGCCGAGGCATACTGCAAGCAGGCGGGTAATCAACGAAAAGTGGTGGTCTGTGGGTGCACAAGCGGGACACAACACAACACTCCGCAGTGCACACTCCCGCCTTCCGGTCGTTCCGGCGGCACGTGAGCGGCCGAGTGATTTACGACGAGCAAACAGCCGCTTGAGCGCACGAGCCGGCGGACGTGCGGGCGTTCACGAACACAAAGAACTCAAAAAAACCAAGGAGAGTGGGGGAAGGCGAACCCAAAACAACGAGAGGGAAAACTGAACGGCGACTAAACGAAAGGAGTGAGCGGCTTTTCGCTTTTCGCAACTTGCCTTCCGCGTTGTTAATCATCCCTGGAAAGAAGTTAGTTTCTCTAGTTGAAAGAAGTCGGCAGAAGAAGGAGGAAATCGGATGTTAAAAGAAAAAGAGAGCCCCGTCCCACACACGTGCAGCAAACGTGCGCTCCCCCAGCCGACTACGGTGCGCCCGTCGGTCGAGCGGATTGGCCCAAAGTCCACGGCAAGAAGCCCCGGCGGGAAGCGGACTCACATTTGCGGGAGGCGGATTTGTTGAACGAGTGGCCTTCGGGCAGCGCGGTGCTCGCCGCCTGGCCGTGGGCGGCGAGCAGGAGGACGAGGAGGGCCGGCAGGAGCCCGGCCGCCGCTTTACATGGCGGCATCCTGCAACGGAGATAAAGATGTGTGGAATGCACGCTAACGGAATCCACGAACTCGCCGCCCGCCTCGACTACGGTCATTCGCGTCCTTTCGCCACGCTCGTTCCGCCTTTGCGCGACTCGCCGACCGCAATCCCATTTGGAGGGCGGCCGCATCGATTTGGCGACAAAAGGCGGCCGACAAAAAGCAGGCGAGCGGAAATCGAAAAAGCGATCACGTTCGTCGCGGCGCCGCGCATAATGATGGCTGGGAACGGGGAGAAGTCGACGGACTCGACGGAATTCGACGCCAATCGAGGCGCCATTTCGAACAGCGCGGCCAACCTTTTCGCTGGGCAGACAGGCGGCAAAACAGAAGCGTTCGCGGGCCCCGTTCAGGGCGGGCGGGCGGAAAGCGGCGTGGGTCGATCGCGGTGGGGTTTTCGCAAGACGTTTTCGTCCAAAAACGCTCATTGCCGATCCACCGCGACCTTTCGCGTCCGTTCGGAATAAAATAAGACGCGGTTTACCCGCCGCAGGGCTCGTGGCAAAAGAAACAGTCGGATTAATTGGGCGGCAATCAGACGAGCGGGACGGCGGGCCGCCCGATAAGGAGCGACAGGATCAACGGAGAACGGCGAGCCTCGCCCCGGCCGTCCCACCGGCCGACGGGCGTGTGGCAGAACGCGGAAGGTTGAAGAAGACGGCGACCAAGAACCGCGGAGAAGCGGCCGGCGGATCGGCCGGCATTACAACGACGACGCGAACAGCAGAGAGCGAATGGAAGACGCCGTCCGGCCGGCCGGCAATCCATTAGCCGAAAGCACGACAAACCGCCGCCGCCATCAGCCGCCGGCCGACCGACCGGAATCGCGGAAATTCGATCCGCCTGAATTCGCCGAAAGATCGCGCCTTCTGGAAGTGGCGGAGGGCCAACGAGCGGAAATCCGCCAGCGCCCCAGCGAAAACAGTCCGATGGGAATTGGTGTGGCCGTCGACCTCACGAACAACAATAGAGAAAGTCCATGATCTTCACATTCTCGTGCTCCTTTGGGATAAATCGAACATCCGGCCGGATGATCGTTCTCGTGATGTGGTCCAGAAACGCCTCATAGAACATCGTGCAAAGAATCCACAAAAGAGAACACAATCCGACCGATCGAAAGGCGGCTTCTAATCCGCCCGTCCATCCGCCGGCCGTTGCAAAAACAAGCGGGAACATCGGCGAGCGGAAGGCGGCCGCGGGCAGGCGAGCGACGAGCCGAAGGGCGCGTTTCATCGGAGCTTCGGGAACACGCAAAAACCGAACACAAATATTTGCACAAACTGTCGCTGTTGGGGACGGGGCGGCGAGAAGGAAGGGGGAGAAGGCGACCGGCGGATGATTCCCGAAAGGAAGCGGCGGCGGGTTGGCCGAAAGCGGACGATCGGAAAGAAGTTCGAACGAAGCGGAAAGAAAGTCGTGTGTTGATCGACGGCGGAAGCACGTGCCCTCGCGACCGGCGAGCAAATTGGGGCCGCTGCAATTGGCGCCTTCCGCCGCCCCTTATCGTTCCTCTCGTTTATGACCGCCGATGCAAACGATCGGCCGCCGCTCGCCCCGCGCTCCTCGCGGTCGTTTCGGCGGCGAATTTGGCGCGAAAAGCGAAGGGAAGAACCGAACGGCGAGCGAAAGCGAACGACCACCGCGACGACTCGCGAACACCCGCGCTTTGTTCCAGACGCAAGAAAGGAAAATGCTCTCCTTCGGATAGATTTCCAGATGACTCGGGTGCCAAGCCGAATATCGCGTATGATCGATAGCTCAACTCACAATTAGCCATCCGTGACTCAACGACGCTCCAGGGCAACGGAAGCCGGCGGTTGCAAGTGGTGGCTGCCAACACAAACAAGCGGACGCCAAGCGGACGGCCCAACGATAAGAGGCCGGGCGGGCGAGTGAGAAGCACGTGGAATTCAACGCAAACGAATGCAAGAGAAAGAAAGCCCATTTTGCCGTGGATGACCGAAAGCAGAAATGCGGAAGCCGCCGCCTCTTTTTCCGCTTTCCCCGCAGAAACCCGTGAGTCACGGCGGCAATTCGATAGGCGGAGGAGGCCGCGATTGTCGAAAGCGAGAACGATGAACTCGACGACCTTTCATCAATGGAAGAACCAAAAGAGTTCTCGTACTATCCGCGGATTGCAAGTGAATCACCGGCCGGCCGGCGGCCATCCGCCGCCCGTTCGTGATCGGCGGCCGGCCGACCGCAAGCTCTCCGCAATGATTAGTGGCCGCAGCGTCCGGGCGGGCGGCCGTGATAAGACGAGAGAAGAAAGCGGGCGTTTCTCAATCGAATTCCGTTGGATTCGACGAGTGGGACGGCCAGGAATAAATCCGCCCGAGTGTCAAACGATCAACCACCGTTCGAAACGGGAAACATTCTTTTGACGACGATCGACTCGAACGGAAGTTCGAACGCCCAAATTGCCTCAAATTCCGCCCGCCGTTGCCGAGCGAGCGCGAACTTCGAACTCGCAAACAACAGCAACCGGGCGGAAAGCAAACGAGTGTTTCTTGTCACCCTCGAAGGACGAAAAGCCGCCGTTCGCGCAAGTTGGAGCCTCACGCGGCCGCCGAAGGTCGTCCGGATGATCGCCGCCCGTTCTCGTTGGCGCCCGAATCGCTTTACGAGGGCGACAATTCGCGCCCTCCCACTCGCTCCAGCAAGAAGCCAATCGACTCTCGAGCGACCGGCGGGCGAGCGGGGCGGCGATTAGCGGCGGATTGCGGAGGTCAAGCGGCAAGAAGCCGAAGGTGGAGGAAAACAAATGCATTGGAGACGCGAGGGCCGAGTGGAGGCAAACGAAAGGGAGGAATGTCCACGAACACCCGCCCTCCTCATTTCGGCCGCAATTCGTCACTCGCGCGCCCACTTTCCGGCCGCCCGATCTGCCGGCCGCCGTTTCATTTCGACTCGAAGTGCCGAACGAACAAAGCGGGCGGGGGAGACGGGGAGGCCATTAGCCGACCGAATGCCCGCACGCTCCCTTCAGCAAAAGGACAAGATGGAGGAAGAAACAGGTGGAGATTCTCATTGTCATCGCAGATCCCGCTTGTCCTCGTTCGAGTGGATCAACCGCCGGGATTTCCGGCTCTACGGTGAGTGCGGGAATTCGCGGCCCAAGGCCGCGCGCAGTTCCCACGAGACACACTTCCGTTTGAGAAGATTAATCGACTTCGAACAATCGGACGACCTTCGAGTGTACGGTGCTCGAAAGAAGGGATGCCGGGGAGGGATCGGGGGCAAGCGGTTTGTTCCGCTTATTCCTCACGCGCCCGCTTAAAACTTCCAACCGGCCGCCCGCCTTTTCGCCATCGACGACAATCGCGCCATTAACGATCGTGATTTGAATGCGCCCGTCCTTCCGCCGCCCTCGGAGCACGAGCAAGAAGCCAATAAAACGCGCGGAGGACGGCGGTCGAGGCGATCCGAAAGTTCCGGCGGCCGGAAGTCGAATTTCCGCCTCTTCAGTCGGGCGATTGATGCCCGCTTGCAGCTGTTCGCTCTAATTAGCGACGGCATTCGGGGAGGCCTTGGAGCTTCGAGGGCATCTGTTCTTGCTTCCAGACGGCCTGCTGCAACATTCTTCCTCTCGAGCACACAAACGGGGGATCACTCCGCGTGCCCTGCGGCCATTTGCGGAGTGAGAAGCAAACGAATGTCCTCGTTTGCACGTTTATTCGCGAACAAACAAAACAATTGCACAGTCGTCTACGGGGAGGAGCGGAAGTAGCGCGTGAACCAATTCCAGCGGCCGCCGCCCAGCCCCAAACGATTCCGGAAGGCGTCCGAATTCACTTCGCGGAGCTGCTCCAGCGTCAATCCGAGAGCGCCGGTGGAGTAGTGGGTCGGCCACTTGGTTGCGTGTTGGTTCTCGACGAGCTCTTGCAGGGCTGAAGCGAAAGAGTAGAAGACAGAAAGGCGAGCGAAACGGACCTTTGAGATTTGCGTGGTGATTCGGCGGAGCGGGCGGCTGCTGGTGGATGCCCGAGCGGAGGTCTTCGGCATCCGGCTGCCCGAACAAGCGCTCGATGTCCCGTTCGAGGAAGGGCTTGAAGTTGCGGGCGTGGGACTTGTGCCGATCCAGCGGCCACTTGGAGACCACTCGCTGATACTGCCGCAGCATGTGCGACATCTGCAATCCCTGCGTGTTCGATCGATCGAATGGAAGAAAGGAAGGTACTTGAGTGCTCTCCGAACAAATGGGACGATGAGTGGGAGGTGGACGGGTAGAATTCATTTTACTCTCCGCGAAAACAAGTACAACTCCGCACTGTGATCACGACTCGAATGGGGCTTGAGCACCTTCACCGGTCCGAATTCCTCTGCGATCTCGGCCGCCAACTCCGCTCGCAGCTCGCCGTCCCACAGTTTACAGAGGAAGACGGCCGAGGGAGAGGTTTTGATCCCCGCCGGGGCGTCTCGTCGGACGAAGCGGAGGACCGCGCGGCACAAATCGACGATCCGAATGTGGTCGATTTGCTTCGTGCCTAAAGACGGACAAGAGGAAATGAAGGAACAAATGAGCGATCTACCGGTGGAATTGGGCGCCATGTCGCTGAGGACGACGTCCACCGGCCGGCCGCCCAGTCGCTCCCGAACGGCCGTTTGGACGTGCGGGTGCGTGAAGTCGGCCTTTTGGATAAAATCGACGCCCGCCAGCGGCTCCACCGGCAGCAGGTCCACGCCGAGCACGTAGCCGTCGGGCTGGACGAGCTGCTGGGCCACTTGACTCCAGGAGCCGGGCGCCGCTCCAACGTCGAGCACCGTGAAGCCTGCAGTTCGCAAGAAAGCGAAAAAATGAAAGAAAGATCGAATGGACTCACCCTTCTGAAAGATCCTCATTTGCTCGTGCATTTGGAGCAGCTTGAACGCACTCCTTGCCCGGTAGTTGTGCTCGCGGGCCAGCTTCACGTACTCGTCGCGGAATTGACGATCGAGGAACTTCTTCACCGACTGGTTCTTCGAGCGGATCCCCGCCATCGACGAGGACGAGCGGCCGATCGTTCTGGGCAGCATTGCGGTTCGATCCGCGGAATGAATGCCACTTTTTCCCAGATGTTTCACGAGCATCTTCTGCAATCAACCATCCAGCAGAAAGCCCAGACCGCAAGTGACACGCGAGCGGAAAATCGATGGAAGAACTCCGCCCGCTTTCTTTCTCGCTTTCCCTGCCGACGCTCGACGACGCTCGTTCTTCGCGCCAAATTTTTCGAATCGCATGCAAGCGGCGGGATGCCGGGTGAGCGAGCGGCTCTTCGACGGTAGGCCGCTCACCGCCGCTGCCCGTCGACCTCCGGCCGCCCTCCGTCAACGGGCTTCGGTCAGAGGCCGTGAATAGTCGGCGTTCTTTTGGGTTGAAAGTGTTGGGAAATCGAGGCTTTTTGTGCTGTTTTCGAATCGGTTTTCATTCCGTTAATTCTTCATGTTTTCGGCCGAAACTTTCATCATAAACACGCTGCTGATCTCGAGTATTTCTCCAACGTGCCGTTTCCATCGTTCCGTGCATCGGCGTGATTGACGGGTCCTCCCTTTCGGCCATAATTCCGCCGTGTTTCAGCCGTCATGTCCCGCCGCAGCATGGCGGCGCCGACGCCGCACATAATGCAGGAGTGCGAGGAGTCCACGAACTGCACGACGCTGGACGTGCTCCCGCCGACGCGCGGCGGCTTCCTCACGCTGCGAGGTTCGTTTACACTCGAACTGCGGCCATCCAATCTTCCTTCAGGTTCGCCGACCGGCTACTTCTACTTGGCGTCGGACGGCGCATTCTCGACCTTCAAGTTCGAGTCCAAGCTGACGTCCGCCCGGCCGATCCTGAAGCACGACTTCGGGAGCGGCTTCGCAGTGATGAGCGCCGTCTACATGCGACTCAACGGTTCGTCTCTTCAATCCGATTTTGTCGTTTGAACGGAGTGAATTGCAGAGAAGTCGGACGGCGTGGTCGTGTTGACGCGGGAGGCGCGGACGGGCAGCGAGGACTTCAGCCAGCTGACCTTCTTCTCCTTCCAAACGCGCCGCGTGCTCAAGCGCTGTGAAGTGCGGGGCCGCTTCTCCGCCGTCGAGGTCTGCATCGACGGGCTGCAACGGGAGGAGATGGGCTCGATGAAGGAGGCGCTCCAGTCGATGGAGAACATCTTCGTGATCGGCGGCGACGACTCCCTCTGCTACCTCGCGAACATGGGCCCCATCTCGGAGGACGAGCCCGCCGATGACGAGTTCAGCCCGCTGCCCAAGAAGGTCCCGCTGTTGAGTGAGTCCTTGCGTTGAGTGCTCAAAAGACTGCTCGTTTGCAGGGCCGAACGAGGAGGGATTGCTGGAATACAACCCGCGAGACAACCGAGCGATCACCAAGGGCTTCATCCCGTCGTCCGCCCGAGTGACCTCCCTCGTCTACATGCACGAGCGGGGTCTGATCGCCATCGGCATGAGCAACGGCGTCCTCTGTTCCGTTTCGCTTCGGTCGGGCACCTGGTGAGTGGAGGCGACCACTACCGTTCAATTTTGTGTGTTTAGCGACTCGTTGATGCTCGCCCCAAACACGAAGATCGAGCGGCTGTGCGTGCAGCACCCGTCGGACGACGCCGACAACTACATGTACCTGTGGGCCCAAATGCGCAGTCAGGAGACCACGTACCTCTATCTCCTCTCCACCGTCCAGCAGGCGGACGCCGGCTGCGCGTTCATGCTCCGCTTCCAACACCTGCCGTCCAACTGCGACCGCTTCCTGCAGATGCGGACGGTGGTACTGGACAAGAAGCAGGCGATGGCCATCGGCTCGCTGGACAAGGCCGACGACGAGGACTCCAACTCCTCGTTCGCCGTCCGCGAACACGCCCGCTTCAACCAGCTGATGTTCTTCCTGTACGCCGAGAAGCACGGCAAGCGCTATCGGCTGCGGGTTCGTTCATTTGTTTCCGATCAACCATTGCATCGCTCTCGTCCTCGCAGGGCAGTGTGTTCGACATGGACGCCTACTATTCGAGCCGAATGCCCACCCAAGCGGTCGCCCACCGGAAGAGCCCCGACCAGTGCGGCTTCCTCTCGCACTTCGCCGCCTACTCGGAGTTCTCCTCGTGCAACGTGGGAGACATCATGGTACGTCCTCTTCTTATCTGCAGGTCTATTCGATCGTTTGCAGGACGCCTTGATGGTGAAGATCGCGCGCTTCGAGCCGCCGGGCGCCCTCCAACACATCGATCAGCTCTTCTTCCCGTCGGCCCTCGACTTCTCGCTGGAGGTGATCGCGGGCGCGTCGGTGGCCCAGCTGAACGTCTCGTGTCTCCAAGATCAGGTGCGTTCTTTCAATCATTGCACTGCATTCCTCCCGTGTTTGCAGGTGATCAAGGACGTCTCCACGAAGATCCTCAAGTACTACGAGAAGCCGAGCGGCATCACGCTCTTCCTGCACCGGATCGGCCTCTGCAACTCGCTGGTGCAGGAGAACGAGACGGTCATGAGGGCGTGTCTGTTCCGCATCCTCCTGCACAACTTCTTCCCCGGCTGCGAACGGTTCCTCGAGATGGAAGAGGTCACCGAAGAACAGCTCCACTTCTTCCACAAGTGGCTCGGCAAGGAGGTGGACCAGACGAAGAAGCGCTTCGACGAGGAATGTGAGTCCAGCCATCATCCTGCACGATCCACTCCCGTCTGCTTCCAGCTCGCCTGCTCTTCGAACTGCCGCCGGGGCACGTGCTCCGCTCCACGATGAACTTTGTGGACCACTCGCAGCTCGTCTTCCGCCACGCCTCCCAGCTGTACGAACGACTGACCGCCCGCTTCCAGAAGCTGAACGCCGACGAAGGTGAGTGGCAGTCGAGAGGAATGGAATGAAAGTGGAGTGTTCAGAGATCATGCAGCAGTTGGTCGTCAACAAGAAGATCTGCGAGGACCTTCTGCTCCAAGTGTCGGCCATCCTGTTCGGCTCGCACATGGACCTTCTGCGCGAGACGCCCGAGCAGGAGGAGCGGATGAACCGCCTGCGGCTGAAGTTCGCCGAGCGCCTCAACATCGCCGCCCGCCGACAGCAGAAGCTCGAGATCCACCAGATCTTCGAGGACGTGATCGCGGCCAGCGCGCAGGACGAGCTCTTCACGGAGCTCTTCGCCCACCGCTCGGCCACCGACTTGTACCCGCCCGACTCCTACGTGCACCTGATGGACGTCCTCCCCCATTTCGGGTTTGTCCTCTTCTTTCTCATCTTGTGAAGCCAACCACTGTTTGCAGAGTGACCACAGAAGCGAAGCTGCAGATCATCGGCTACTTCGCGAAGGACCTGGACGCGATCACGGAGGAGGCGATCGACCGCAAGTACTTCAACGTGGCCTGCGGCTACCTCCTCAACGACAAGATGACCGACGCTGCCATGAGCGAAATGCAGGCGGCGTGGAGCTCCGACCAGCGGCTCGTGCGCATCGACCGGATGTGCGGAGTGCCCGGCATGGACGAGTTGAAGCGGCTGAGCGAGACGGACGAGAAGCCGTACGAGGAAGCCGATCTCGAGTTCTTCCCCTGCTCCAACGAACAGGAGGCCCAAAAGCTGTTGGGTGAGTGCTCTAATCAAACGATTAAGTGAACGAGCTGCTTGCAGAGCTGTACCGCAAGTTCCCCTATGGCGTTCACAAGTTCAATCTGAACATGGTCGAGCGGCGGCGCTACGAGTTGCTCGTCGACGTGAGTGTCCACTTTCGTTCTTTCATTCGATACTCCTGCTTTCAGCCGCCCGCCCAAACGGAGGCCGACGAGCCGGAGCTCGTAAAGCGCGCGCGCGCCGAAGTGGCGCGGATCAGACGCGATTTCGCGCACGTGTTCGTGAAGAACCGCTTCGAGCAGGAGATCCTCGACCGTTGCAAGGAGCAAGGTGGGTGGATCAAACAAGAATGAGCAGAATAAACCGACCGCTCTTGCAGCGAACCGGCCGGCCCGAATCCACGTGGACCCCATCGAAAAGGACCCCCTCCTCGTCCAAATGGTCTCTCCGCGGCATCGTTTGGGGCAGCAGAACGGCGCCCAGCGGCCGTCCTTCTCCGCTTTCGTGAGCACCGCGTCCCCGGCCAGCCGCTCGGCCTTCTTCAAGCTGGCCGGCGAGGAGGACGAGGAGGCGGACGAGAACGCGACCTTCGAGACGTTCCCGCCGCGCGACCCCTCCACCACGCTGCCCGACCGGACGGCCGGCGAGGTGGAGATGACGCCGCCCGCCCGCTCGGACCGCTTCTCCGACCTCATCCCGCGCATCACGCCGCAGTCGAAACGGACGCCCGCGCCCAACGACACGACGCCCACGTCCACCCGCAGTTCGGCCGGCCGCCCGGGCTCGTCGGCCGCCTCCCCGTACATCAACCGGGACGCGAGTGCGCTCTTGAGTTCGGCCATGAAGCAGAAGCAGCAGGCCCGGCTGCAGCGGCTGTTGACTCCCGTCCGCCTCAACCGCAGCCAGAATCTCGCCCGCGTCTCGTCGCAGAAGCGGACCGCGACGGCCGCCGATCTCGACGTTCCGCACACGCCGCCGAACGCCTCCGACAGCGTCTTCAAGCAGCCCACGTCGATCCTACGCACGAACAAGCGGCCGCGGATGCTCGGAGAAGGTGGGAACCCACTGGTTGTTGTTGTTGTTGATGGCCTGCTTGCAGAATCCCGCTCGATCAAGTTCGGCGAGAACAAACGCGTCCACCTGATCCCGAACAACCAGGAGAACCGCGAGTTGGCGCTCGCCGACACCTCGCTCACCGAGTTCCTTTCGGACGCGAGCGGCGACGAGGGCTCCCTTTCGGGCAGCAGTCCCGTGCGCGCCCTCAACGGCTCCCCGCTCACGATGCCCTCGCCCGGAGAGTCCCGTCTGAACCGCAGCGAGATCGACCTCTCGATCGCCATCGATGACACGTTCGCGCCCGAACCGGAGCCGGCCGAAGACGAGCAGCGAGTGCCGGTCGAGGAGCCGGCCGAGTTCAGCCTCGACGAGCAACTGGAGGCGGCGTCCGACGATCCCGCCGACGAGCCCGTGGCCCCGCAGATCGAGGAGGAGGAATTCGACATGCCGCTCGACTCGCCCATCAAGGACGCGCTCGAGGGCGGCGACGAGGAGGAGGGCGCCGGAGAGGCCGACCACGCGGTCGTGGACAAAGTCGTGGAGGAGGAGACGGAGCAGCCGGCCGACGAACCCGAAGAGGAGGCCGTGGAAGAGGCGGACGAAGTGGCCACGGAGAAGCCGGCCGACGTTGTGGTCCGCGAAGAAGCCCCGCAGCCTCCGCACCACCCCGCCCGCGTCGTGGTGGTCCAGCAGAAGATCGTCGAGCAGGTGACGGTCGAGGAGGTGATCGTCCAGAAGAAGCGCGTCCGCCCGCCCACCCCCACGCCGCCGGTCGAGGAGTCCGAGCAGGAGGACGCGGAGGAGGAGCCCGAAGCCCCGCCCGCTTCGAAGAAACGCCGAGCGACCGCCAAGAAGCCCGCGCGTCAGGCCACGCCGACCGTCGAGACGGCGGAGAAGGAGGCCGAGCGGGAGAAGTCGCACGAGCCGAAGGACCGCGATGAGGCGGAGAACTCGCGGCCGGCGACGCCCACCGGCGACGGCCAGGCGGAGACCTGGAAGCGCTACAATCTACGCTCCACCCCGCAACGCACCCGCCGCGAGGAGACGCCCGAACGGACGCCGAGCCCCTCCAAACGACGCGCCTCGACCCAAAGCCCGTCCAAGCGCGGCACCACGCCGACCAAGCAGCAGACCATCGAAATGGAGGCCGAGGAGAGCCCGCAGGCCGCCCGCTCGTCTCCGCGCCGCACCACTCGACGCGCTCCCTCGCCCGCCGCCCCGGTGGCCACTCGCCGCTCGACCCAAAGCCCCTCCAAGCGCCCGGCCGCCGCCAAACGGACGCCCTCGAAGAAGACGGCCCGCCGTCGCAGCAATTCGGAGTAAATCGTTCCATTCACTGATTCGCGTATCTATTGTTGTTGTGCACCCTACCCTTTGTTGTTCGTTTACCCTCTGTGGAATCGCAAGTGATCGCCGTCTTCTTTCTTTTGTGCTCAGTAAACAACCCTCTCGCTCATCCGTCCACTTTATTCACAGCAAAGAAACACTCGGGCTGAGATCACGATCTCGATTGGTTCGTACAACCGGTAGGGGAGCGCTAAGTACTGATTGAATTTAAC
The DNA here is from genome assembly GCA_024699865.1 of Aphelenchoides fujianensis. Lineage (NCBI taxonomy): Eukaryota > Metazoa > Nematoda > Chromadorea > Rhabditida > Aphelenchoididae > Aphelenchoides > Aphelenchoides fujianensis. The sequence goes on from JAMPIO010000211.1 coordinate 12,330, forward strand.
GACGACTGATGGATTGTGCTCGGGCAAGAAAGAAACACGCGGTTCAAAGGAGAACTCTTCGACCCGCAAGACGGGGGACACTTCAGAAGCCCAGCTGCTGCTCGTGGGCGGCGACCGTCGCGTTGGCCAGCTCCAGGACGAACTTGTCAAGCCACGTGACGGAGTTCGGGCGCAGACTCCAGCCCTCGAGGAAGCCGAGGTGGCCGCCGTGCTTCGTGCGGATGAACGCGTGCCGTTCGTGGCCGGCGCACAGCTCCTCCACCGGCCGGTAGCAGTTGCGGGGGATGATCGGGTCGTCGTCGGCGTTCAGAAACACCATCGGGATCTTGATGTCCGTGATCTGGTGAATGCTGCAAGAGAGCGGAGCATTAGCAGCTTCTACCGCTGCAGTGAACAAACCTCGAGCTCGCGTAGTAGAGCTCGCCCAACGACTTGAAGCCCTGCGGGAACATCGAGTGAACGGACAGAGCGAAGGAGGACTCACTTGAACGCGCCGGTTGTAGAACTCGTCCACTCCGATCATCGAGGTCGAGGCGAACAGCCGCTTCTCGTCCACCATTCCCGAGCGCACGTGGGGCACTGAACGAGCGAGTGGGCGGCGATCAATCGAGAGGGAGGACTCACAGACGGCCGAGTCGAAGTGGCGGCGGAGGATGCGCTTCACGTTCTCCGCGATGATGAACGAGTACACCCGCTTGCCGCCGGTCCACTCGTGGAAGTGCGGGATGTTGGCCGCGTTGTAGCCCTGGCAGATGGAGATGCCGAGCAGGAAGCGGTCCTGCTGCTCGGGCGGCACTTGGCTCAGGTAGAGGGCGGTCAGGTTGGCGCCCATCGAGAAGCCGATGTTCAGGAACTTGGTGTGCGGGTAGAGCTCCATCAGCCGGCTCATCATCGCGGCCAGCTCCTCGGTGGAGCCGTACGCGAAGATGCGCGGCGCGGTGAGCGGGACGAGCGGGTCGGCGCCCAAATGGTTGAGACACACGCAGCGGAACCCGTTCGCGCGGCAGTACGAGATGCACGTCTTGATGTAGTTGGCCGAGCTCCAGTTGCAGATCCCCGGGGCCAGGGCCAGCGTGTACTGCAAGCGAGAGAGATCAATGGAAAAGGCGAGGAAGAACTCACGTCTCCGTTCGGGTGCTCCTCGCCGATCGGCTCGAAGACGTCGAACGTGATCGTCGCGCCGTCCTCCAGCACGACGTGGTGCCGCTTGTCGGCCTTGTACTTGCTCAGACTCGGGTGGGAGATCATTCCGTAGATGGCCGTCTGAAGGGAGAGGGTGGACAAGAAGGAAGCACAGGAACTCACCATCAAGTGTCCGTTGCGGCCGAACAGCGCGGGCGGGTTGTACTTCTGCTGGAGGAGGGGACACGCCTTGAGCACCTCCTTGAGCAGAATCCTGCCGTCGCCCTTGTCCTTCACGTTCTCGTTGAGCGTGACGGTCGGGGCCTCGGTGTAGGAGAAGACGTTCAGGAAGCGGAAGATCGGGAACAGCAGCAGCAGGCAGCACGCGAGGTTCGGCGTGGGCAGCCAGTCGGCCACCAGCGAGCCGTCGATGTGGATGGCGCCCACGTGGAACGAGCCGAGGCCCAGGTCGAGGCTCGTCGGGAGCATCTGGAAGGCGAACGAGTGAGTGCACTCCACAAACGAGCGTTCTCGATGTTCCCATGACGACAATTCGATAAACAGACGGGAACGAGTGGATTTCGGACCGACGAAAAGAAAACAAACGGCTCACCTGCGGGCTTCACGGCCTCGATTGGAACCGCCGACTTCTCCAAAGAGTTCCCGAACCAAAATGACGTCCAAGCGGCCCGGAAAGGCGGCGAGTAGCCGGGGGGAGGACGAGACACTCGTCCCCGCCCGTTTGCGGCATGGGCGCCAGTTCAAAGTCCAATTTCTGGAGTTTCGTCGGCGAGGAGGGATGCCGATGGTCATTTCGGAGTGGATCTTCCTTGAACTGAACGCAAAGCAGTCCGATTCGAAGGGAAAATAAAAGGGCGGTCAATCGATCACTCCTTCCGCCGCCCGTTCGGCACCCGTCGAACACTCAAACTACGGGCCGCACTCGTGCCCGTCGCCTGCCGCCGAAGCGGCGTCCAGTCGACCTTTTTTCCTCGCGATTCGGCGGTCGTCTCCTGATGATCCGTCACGTGGCTTTCGGTGCGGTTTTGTTGCGAACTTGGGTGAGCATTTCGTTTGATTGTTTCTCTCGAATTTCCGCCCTGTTTGCAGCGTTATCGCCTCTCCGCCCGCTTCCTCTCGATCGCCGCTCCGTCGGCGAAGCGGCGGCGGTCGGAGAAGGTCTTCGAGTCGGCCGAAGAGGCGATCCACGGCGTCTCGGACGGCAACCAGCTGCTGGTCGGCGGCTTCGGTTTGTGCGGCAGTGAGTTCGAGTCTCCTGCCTTCCCATTCACTCCCCTTTCTTCGTTCAGTCCCGGAGAACCTGATCGACGCCCTCGTGAAGAGCGGCGTGCGGGACCTCACGTGTGTGTCGAACAATGCGGGCATCGACGATGTGGGACTCGGCCGGCTGCTGCGGACACGTCAAGTGGGTTCTCCGACCTCCATTTTATCTGTTTTTTGTCGTTTAGATCAAGAAGATGATTTCGAGTTACGTCGGGGAGAACGCGGAGTTCGCTCGGCAGTACCTGGCCGGAGAGATCGAAGTGAGTCCAGCGATCACTTCTCGCTTCATCCCGCCTTTTCAGCTGGAATTCACTCCGCAGGGGACGCTGGCCGAGCGGATTCGAGCCGGCGGAGCGGGCGTTCCCCTCTTCTACACGGTGAGCCTCCTTTCATTGCTATTCAGCCACTTGTTTGTTTCTTGCAGCCGACCGGCAGCGGGACGTTGATCCAAGAGGGCGGCGTGCCCATTCGCTACTCGCGCGACAAGCCGGGCGAGGTCGAGCTGGCGAGTTCGGCCAAGGAGACGCGCAAGGTGGACGGCGTCGACTACGTGCTGGAGAAGGCGATCATCGGGGACTTCGCCCTCGTGAAGGCGTGGAAGGCGGATCGGTTGGGCAATTTGGTCTTCCGGTTGGTTCCGCTCACTCAGCCGTTGCCCCCACTCCCGAGCGTTCAGCCAAACGACCGGCAACTTCAACATTCCGATGGCCAAGGCGGCGAAGATCACGATCGCCGAGGTGGAGGAGATCGTCGAGCCGGGCGCCCTCAAGCCGGAGGAGATCCACGTGTCGTCCGTCTACGTGAAGCGGCTGGTCCTCGGCAAGAAGTACGAGAAGCGAATCGAGCGGCTCACCCTCCAGCCGAGCGAGCAGGCGGACGGCACGGGCAAAGAGAAGTCGAAGGCGGAGAAGACGCGCGAAGTGATCGCTCGGCGGGCGGCGCTGGAGTTCCGCGACGGGATGTACGGTCAGTGGCCGGCCCTCCCGTTCGATTCATTCCTTCCGCTCTTCAGTGAACCTCGGCATCGGAATCCCCACCCTCTCGCCCAACTTCCTGCCGCCCGGCGTGCACGTGCACCTGCACAGCGAGAACGGAGTGATCGGCGTGGGGCCCTACCCGAAGCGAGGCGACGAGGACCCCGACCTGATCAACGCCGGCAAGGAGACGATCACGCTGCAGCCGGGGGCGTCGGTCTTCGGCAGCGACGAGTCCTTCGGAATGATTCGAGGGTGAGTGCAGGAAACCCCGTCTGCTGTTCACTCCCTCCCTTCCAGCGGACACATCGACTTGACGCTCTTGGGCGCCCTCGAAGTGAACCAGTACGGAGATCTGGCGAACTGGATGATCCCCGGCAAGATGGTGGGCCCTCTCCTCTTCCAGTTATTCCCGTTCTGCTGCAGGTGAAGGGAATGGGCGGCGCGATGGACCTCGTGAGCGCGCCCGGCTCGCGCGTGATCGTCGTGATGGAGCACACGGCGAAGGGGCGCGCGAAGATCCTCAAGGAGTGCTCCCTGCCGCTCACCGGAAAGAACGTCGTCAATCGAATCATCACCGAGCTGGTCCGTCCACTTCCTTCCTGCCCGTTCATCCCTCCGGTTTGCAGGCCGTCTTCGACGTCTGCCCGGAGAACGGCCTGACGTTGATCGAGGTCCGCGAGGGGCACTCCATCGAGGACATCATCGAGACGACGGAGGCGCCCTTCAAAGTCTCGGACGAACTGAAGCCCCTCCAACAAGCGTAAGGGTAGTCAGCGCATGTGCTCGGTGATCAAACTCGTGTAATAAACAGATGTCTGCTCGACCACTTGTCCTTTCGGTTCACTTTGAGTAACCTTGCAGTTGAAGTCTCTTTGGGAAGGAAGAATCGCTGCCAGTCGATGAGAAGTTGCGGCGCCTCCACAACTTCCGTTTCCTGCGGAGCAGCAGGCAACCCCTCACATCAATGTCCCCTTCGTTCCAACTGCCGTTTATTCATCCGAAAAAAGATCACTTCTACTTCTTGGGCGCCTCGCCGCTCCACGCGCTCCCGTCGGCCTTCTCGAGGCAGACGGCGAGCCGCCGGACGCCGTCGGGCCGCGCGGTGGGCGTCCAGAAGGCGCGCGCCGTCTTCCCGCCTTCCTCGGCGGCCGGCAGGTGGTAGAGGGCGAAGTAGTTCCGCTCGGGGTTCTGCAGCGGGCGCACCTGAAGCGGGCGGGAGTGAGGGGGCGGTGGGGCGGGAAGACGAACGTGGAAGGTGACGCGGATCGCCTCGGTGGCGCCCGCCTCCACGAAGCCGAGCGCCGGCCGCACGCGGAAGGCCTCGTTGTTCGTGCACTTCACCTGCAGCGAAGACCAGCAGTATGGTGAATCCCCCCTCCCGCACTCGCCTTGAACGTGTGCCGCTTGTCCGTCGAGTTCGTGAGCCGCAGCTCGACCGTCACGACGCCGCGCGCCGCGCGGTCCTCGCGGAAGAAGAGCACGTGGGCGGGCTCCAGCCCCAGCCCGAACGGCGGCTCGTTCGGCTTGTTCGCCAGCGGCGCCGGCGGGTTTTTCGGCTCGTCCGGCATCGGGTGGAGAAAGCGAAGGGAACACCCACCCGTTCGACTGCCGACTGTTGCTTCGAATGAGCGGGGGTTTCCCTATCCAACGCTTGTTCTGTTGAGTCCCATTCATTTGCTGGCTTGCACCGCTCTTCGACACCCAAAATTTTATTGTCCCTATCGCCACGAACAGTCACTTCTTCGCGGCGGCGGGCTGGCCGAGGGAGAGCGTGTGGTCGAAGTCGCTGGAGGGCATTGCGAGGCGGTTGAGCGTTTTGTAGTCGTCGCGCTTTCGGTCCACCTTGTCGCCGGCTTTGATCTGAGCGGGCGGGCGGGTGGAAGAGGGGAGTGGGCGGAGGACTCACCTCTTCGGCCCGCTTGGCCTCGCGGCCGACCGGCTTGTGGGCGGCGAACGAGTCCTCGCCGCTCCGCTTCTTCGTGTTCTGCGGGCGGAGTGGACGGGCGGGCGGCGAGGAGGACTCACGGGATTCGCGGAGTCCGGCAGGTCGGCGCTCGCCTCCGACTTCGGGCGCTCCACGGGCGTCGGCGGGATCGCGGCTTCGGCTGGGGGCGCGGGCACACCGCCCGTCTGGACGAGCGGGCCGCCGGGCGCGGGCGGCAGACGGGCGGGCACCGCGACGGCCGCCCCCTTCGGCCGCCCGCTCTTCTTCTTCTTCGAGCAGCCGGCGAGCAGAAGGACGGCGAGCAGCAGGCTGCCGAAAGCGAACACGAGCGACATCGCGGGGACGGGCTGGAAGAAATGAGTGCTTTGAACTCGCGGCCTTGCAAACAGCTGACCGGCATTTGCATCGAAGAACCCCCTCGAGAACGCATCAAACAGCCGTCTCATTTCGCCAGAGTTCAGCGATGGCGTCCGGTCAGCCGCCCGCCCTCCCGTCGACGCCGACGGCGCGCACGCCCGCCGCGAACACGCGCGAGGAGGCCGAGTTTGAGGCGGAGGTGGAGAAGTTGATCCGCGAGATCTGGAACTACGTCTACTCGTTCACGGACGGGCCGCCGATGCAGTACAACCCGAAGACGGTGAGTGCGCCCTCCGCCCGCCCACTCCTCTCTGCAGATGATCGTGGTGCTCCGACGGGCGTTTGAGATCCTCGAGAAGGAGCCGACCGTCATCGACCTCAAGGTTCGTCCCCTTCCTCCCGTCCATCCTCTCGTGCAGGGGACGGTGACGATCGTGGGCGACCTGCACGGACAGGCGGACTCGCTGATCAGCCTGCTGAGCACCGTCGAGCTGCCGCCCAACAACGTGCTCCTCTTCCTCGGCAACTACGCGGGTGGGCCGTCCGGAGAGCTCTCCAACCAACAGCATCCTTCGGCGCTTCAGGGCAGGGCTTCGGGCCGCACGAGGTCCTCTTCCTGCTGCTCGCCCTCAAGGTCCGCTTCCCGCGCCACGTGTTCCTGTTGAAGGGCAACCTGGAGGACGTGGAGGTGCTGAAGGTGGGTAGGCGGAGGCGGCGAGTGATCGGCCGGCTGCAGGGAATGGACTTCGTCGAGGGCCTCATCCTGCGCAACCTGATGAACACGGCGATGGTGTGGCTGCACCTGGAGCGGGTGCTCGACGTGCTCCCGTGGGCGGTCGTCCTCAACCGCGCCTTCCTGTGCGTGCACGGCGGGATCGGGCCGCAGCTGCTGCGGCACGGGCTCGCGGGCCTCCGCCGCTGCCGCCGGCCGGCCGTCGCGCCGCTGGAGGTGGCCATCGAGCAGGAGGTCCAGTGGGCGTGCTTCCGGGCGGACGGCGCCGGCGGCGAGCAGGCCGCGAAGTTCGACGGCTCGCCGCTGTTCGCCGACGAGCAGCTCGGTCGCTTCCTGCGGCAGAACGACCTCCGTCTGCTCATCCGCTCGCGGCAGTGCGTGATGGAGGGCGTTTTGAACGCGCCCGCCCAGCTGCTGACCGTCTGGTCGGCGGCCATGTTCCTCGACAACTTCCGCAACATGGGCGCCATGCTGGTCGTGGACGGGGAGCGCGGACTGGTGAGCTCCCCCTTCTTTTCTTCCCACTGCTCGTTTGCAGGCGTCCGTCTGCCGCATCCGCGTGATGGAGGACGAGCCGAAGTCGCTGGACGACACGAAGCCCGCCGCCGGCCGCAACGCCATCATTTTGAGTTGATTTCCGTGTGTGTTGCCGAGTATAAACGATGTCTGCTGTTTGTTCGCGTGAGAAGTGCGTTCGGTGGGATGTTCGAAGGACGTTGGGCAGGTCGTCTAGCCGCTCAAGTAAAAGCAGGAACGCCGACTACGCAAATGCTGACTACGAGCTGAAAGCTCTCCGTCGATCATTTTTCCCAACTTCCGTCCAAGCAAGCAGTCGTCCTCTCTTTCATGGGCTTCTTTCCGCTCTTCTCGCGCTTCTCGTGGAAGGCGGCGAAGAAGACGGTCGGGACGCAGACCGCGCGGGAGGAGCAAACGGCCGAGTCCAGCGACGACACGTTCTACTCGGCGGAGGAGCGATCGGAGAAGCAGGAGGTGGTTGCCAAGGCGCCCGCCGCTCCCGAACGCCCCCGACCGCGTTCCCGGGCGCGCAGTCAACAGGGCACTCGGAAGTTCCTCCGGCAGCTCCAAAGTGGGCGGAGGGGAGCGAGCGGCGGTGATCGGCTGCTTGTAGGCGGGCCGCCCGCCCTCGCGTCCATCCGCGACCACTCGGCCTCGTCGACCCCCGAGCCGCCCCCCACTCCGCGCGGCCCCCTGCCGCCGCCTCCGCCGCCTCCGGCCGCCTCGTTGCGCGCCACCGGCGGGCGGATCGCCGCCCACTCGACGCGCGAGCCGGCCGCCCTCCCGCCGCACTTGAAGCCGAAAGCCGCGCAGCCGGCCGGCGAGGGACTCCGCGTGCTCCGCGGCATCGCCGAGCTTGAAGTGAGCGCCGAGCGGACGGTTGAACGCCCGCCTGCTCACTCCGTCCCTCGTTCAGATCCCGCCCGGAGAGATCGGCGAAGAGTCGCTGTGGACGCGCGCCCAGGAGTTCGAAGCGGCGATCGACGGCGGCGGCATTCGGGCGCTCGCCGCCCATTTCGCCCGCCGGCCGGCCGCCCGCTCGGAGCGCCCCGCCCGCCAATTCGGCCGCCCGTTCGAGACGCTCGTGCTCGAGGACCACCGGACGCTGCAGCTGTGGGGTGAGTGGGCGCCCGCTTCTCTCCACTTCTCGCGCAGAACTCTTGAGCAAACGGGTGGGCGACGTCGACCGCTTCCTCGCCGCCCTCCTCGGCGCCGACTCGACGCGCGTGCCGTCGGCGGTGGCGGCGGACGTCCGCGCGAAGCTGCCCGCCGCCGCCGTCCTCGCCGCCTTCCGGACGGTCGACCCCGAGCGCGTGAAGCGGGCGTCCGCCGGAGAACAGGTGAGTTCTCTGCCGTCCGCTCACCCACTCTCCTTCCAGCTGCTCTTCGGCCTCGCGCAGTTCGAGGACCTCGACGGCCGGCTGGCGGTCTTCGCGCTCATGGACGACGCGGCGGCCGACTGCGAGCGGCTCGGCAGCCAGCTGGATGTCCTCGCGGCGGCGTGCGCGGCGGTCGGCCGCTCGGAGGCGTTCGCCCGCTTCCTCGCGTGCGCGCTGGCGATCGTGAACGCGTGGGGCGTCCGCGGGCGGCCCTTCTACGCCCTCGAGCCCCGCTTTCTGCTCCTGCTGCACGAGCTGAAGGACGAGGCGAACGAGCGGACGCTCCTCGAGCACACGATCCGCCTCTTCCACGCGCAGACGGGCGGCCGCTTCGGCGACTTCCCGGCCGCCGACTTCGCCCACGTGGAGGCCGCCCGCCAGCTGGACGTCGCGGAGCTCCGGGTGGCGGTCGACGAGCAGCGGGCGGCCGTGCGGCGGGCGGAGGCGTTCGCCCTCGCGTTCCGCAAGCAGACGGCCGCCGACCGGCTGGACGAGCGGCTGCTCGAATTCCTCCCGGCCGCCCGCACGCAGCTGGACGCTCTTCTGAAGGCAGGTGGCTTCCGTCAGCCCACTAATCGCTCGTTCAGAAGATGGAAGCGGCCGAGGACGCCATCCGCCGGCTGGAGGCCGCCCTCTCGCTCACGTTCGACGAGAAGGAGCGCAAGCTGGGCGCCGTCTTGGGCCAAATCGCCACTTTCGGTCGGGTGTTTGCGGTGAGTCGCTCCGGTTCGCTTGCTTAAATCGTTCTCCTTCAGACCGTCCACCAACAGCTCGCCGCGGAGTCCAGCACAAAGTCCGTGTTGTCGACTCGCGCGGTCGTCCAGAAGGCGGTCCTCGCGGAGCTCAAGGGCGAACTCGCCCGTCGGAACAGGAGCCGCAAGGAGCGGCTGGAGGTCGAAGAAGCCGATCGTTGAAGTGTGTTATTCCTGTTTGATTGTTGAAATAAACCCATGAGAAAGAAGCAAGCGGAAATAATCGTCAGTTGTTCGAAGCACGGACGAGAACTCACGAGAGAGCGGCTACCGGGTGGCCGCCCACTCTCATTTGTTTCGTTTGGTCTCCGGTTGGCGCAGTCGGTCGAAATGCGCTTGCTCTTCTTTCTGCTAGCCTTTGTGGCCGTGGGACGGGCGGCCGAACCGCCGCCCTCGTCGACCGTGAGTTCGCTTCTTTCCGCTCACTCCGACGGCTTGCAGGAGAGCGAGTTTGACGCGTTCCTGGGCGCGTTCGTGGACTCCGGCAAGTTCGCGCTGAACGTGCCCGAGCCGGCGGTGCTGGATGAGGAGGCCGGCGCGGAGCAGCGGGCGGCGTACGCGCAGATCGTCCGGCTGCTGAACGGCCGCCTGAACACGACCGCCGATCCGTGCGAGGATTTCTACGGTCAGTCGGCCCTCCTGACCGCCCACTCCTCCCTTCAGACTACGTGTGCGGCCCGGATGCCGAGTTCTCGTTCGACACGCTGAAGCGGCAGGTGGCCGACCTCTTCGTGCGGACGGCGACGGCGGACGGAGTGGTGGGTCGACCGCCCGCTCGCCGCTCACTTCGCCCCGTTGCAGCCGGCCGGCGGCCTCGCGCCCACCCGCCTGTACGCGAAGAAGTGCGTGGAGTTCGTGCGGGACAACCGGACGGAGGAGCGCGTGGACGAGCTGCACGCGCTGCGCGCCCGCCTCGGCCCGCAGTAAGCGTTCCCGGGCCTCTTCGACGCCCCCGACGCCCTGCCGCCGCTGGACGGCCGCTCGGTGGCCCGCGCGATGGCCCTCCTGCACCGGCACGCGGGCTTCCGCCGCTTCGAAGTGGCCGTCGAGCGGGAGCGCCTCGTGCTCACGGCCGACCGGTGGGCGGACGCCGCGTGGACGTCGGCGAACTTCTCGGCGGTCATGCGCGCCGCGGCCGCCGCCCTCGGCGCGCCCGTGAACGAAAAGAAGTGGGCGGAGGCGGCCGACGGGGTGGAGCGCCTCCAGCAGCGACTGGACACTCGCGGCTACTGGCAGTGAGTCCTCCCCTTCATTCCTCCACTCCCGCCTTGCAGCGAAACGGAGCACGCGGTGGACTTCGGCCTGCTGGACGCCGTCTTCCCGCACTTCTCGCTGCCCACCTACCTGCGCGCGCTGTTCGAGGGCGTGGCGGACGTGCAGCTGGCGGCCCGCGTCCCGGTCGTGCTCAACGGCGAGTGCACGCGCCGCTTCTTCGAGCAGCTGGACGCCGCCGTGCGCGACGCCCAAACGAACGCGGCGGCCACCGGCGCCCTCGTCCAGTGGGTGAACTTCGCGGCGGTCGAGTTCCCGTTCGCGCCCCGCCCGGACGCCGCCGCGCCGCCCGCCACGTTCCTCAAGGAGCGCTGCTTCGGGGCGGCCTTCGGGCTGAGCGTCCCGATGGCCCGCCTGCTCGTGGACGAGCACTTCGGCAACGACCGGGCGGCCATCGACGCCCACCGCCTGAAGATCGCCGAGATGACGGGCCTCATCAAGGGCAACATGCGGTGAGCTCCTTGCAGTCAGTCCTCTACTGCCCACTCCGCTGCAGGGCGATGCTGCGCGAGTTGGACTGGCTGGACGAGGCGGCGAAGCGGGCGGTCGTGGAGAAGCTGGACGCGGTGACGTTCGGCGTCTCCTTCCACTCGGGCCTCCTAAACGACTCGACGGTCCTCCGCGTGCAGGCGCTCGCCGGGCTCGAGTCCTCGCTGCCGTTCCTCGAGATGCGCCGGCGGGCCGTCGAGGCGGAGCTGCGGCTGGGCGTGGGGCAGGCGCGCGGCCTGTTCGAGCTCACGGGCATGATGGCCGTCCAGAAGGTCTTCGAAGTGAACGCCTACTATGAGGGAAACGTGAGTGGACGGCCGGCAATCCTTTCGTTCACTCCCCGCTTGCAGACGAACGAGCTCAGCCTGGTGCTTGGCCTGCAGCTGGCGCCCTACTTCGACCGCCACTTCCCGCCCTCCTTTCTGTTCGGCGGCTACGGCTCGACGGTCGGCCACGAGCTGGGGCACGCCTTTGGTTCGTTCTTGGGCGGGAAGGGGTGAACGGCCGCTGCAGACCCGCTGAACACGGACTATCGCGATCGGCGCGGCGAGTGGCGTCCTCTGCTGAACGGAGCGCCGCTGCGGAAGTACGCGGATCTCCGCAACTGCACCGACCAGTTCTACGCGGAGATGCGCCGCGAGGGCTGGCCGCAGATCAACACCGAGAACACGGTCGGCGAGAACTTTGCGGACCTCGTCGGTGAGCATTGAGAAGATGCAATTGCCCGTTCACTCCTCTCGTCCAGGAATCCGCACCGCCTACCGCGCCTTCAAGGACGCTGAGGAGCTGGAGGGCGCGGAGCCCCGCCTGCCCGACCCGCGCCTCCGCTACCTCTCCGCCGACCAGCTCTTCTTCGTGGCGTTCGGCACGTCCTGGTGCGGCTATCGCGGCAACGTGCCCCACCCGCCCGGCTGGGCGCGCGTGTGGGCGTCGCTGGCCAATTTCGCCGCCTTCCGCTCGGCCTTCAACTGCCCGCTGGGCGCCCGCTACGCCCCCGCCCACCAGTGCCTCCTGTGGGTCAGCGAGGCCCGTCCCGGTGAGCTCGCTCGAACAGCTGCTGCAAGCCTCCTTTTTTCTTTTAGTCCACTCCGAGTGAAGTGTGTTCGTCTTCTGATCGTGTGTTCTTTCTGTTTGCTGTCATTGGGGAATAAACATTGTCTCTGTTGCATTGACTCGTTCTTGATTGGGACTTCCTTCCACCGCTGCTTTTGAACGACACAACTGCTCGTTCAAGCCGAGAGCTCAAGGGAAAGACAACAAGCGCTCATTTCACCCAATTTCCTCCCGAGCGATCGGCTGTCTCGAGATGCTCGTCGCGGATCTCGTCTCCTCTGCGCTCTGTTTCTACAGCTCGCTGTGGTGCGCGCACGTGGACGAGTGCTTCGACTTCGGCCGGCCGTCGCGCGGCTGGACGGCGTGCCGCTGGAAGTCGGCGGGCTTCTTCGTCGCCCTCAGCCTCCTCGCGATCGTCGTCCTGAGCGCCCTCTTCTACGGATTGGCCGCGAAGACGGAAGTGAGTGCCCGCCTCGTTCTCCCGCCCACTCCTCTTCTTTCAGCGCTGTCTGGAGCGAACCTTCGGAGATCGCGCTTCGGTCGACGAGCCCCGCAAATCCCGACCGGCCGGCGAGCTCTCGGCCGCCGGCGACCACGAGAAAATGGAGTGATCGCCCCCGTCGTTTTGTTGTGCAGGGGATGTTGAAGCAGTTTTTGGAATAAATCGTTGATAGTTCGCCTTGCAATGGACTTCGGGCTGTTCGCATCGAAGCGGTCATCGAGGGCGCGGTCGTCGATTCTTCCAACCGCTCGACTTGTTAACCGCTTTGAAAAGAACATCGCTCCCTGGCCAGCTGTTGACAAAGCGCAAAGGACTCATGCAAATCCCCCTCGTTCCAACTCGCTCCTTCGGGACGTTCATTTGAGTCTGCGCGCTCGCAGTCGCCCGCCGATGTCCGCCGCCGCCCGCAAGTCGCCGCGCCCGCTGCGCCGTCCGGTGGCGCGCGTGCGCTCGTTCCACGACGTGCAGCCGGAGGTGCGCCACGTGCTGCACGAGGGCCCGCCGACGCTGGTGCGCGTCTTCGAGTGGCTGGAGCAGCAGTCGGGGGTCAGTCGCGAACACGTGAGTGCGCCCTCCGTCCCCTCCACCCGCTTGCAGCTGGCCTACGGACTGCTCGGCCTGCTGGGCGTGTACCTCGTGATCGGGGCGCTGGCCGAGCTCGTCTGCAACCTGATCGGCCTCGTGTACCCCGCCTGGGCGTCCGTGCACGCGATCCGCACCGAGGACAAGGAGGACGACACCCAGTGGCTGTGTTATTGGGTGAGCGCCCCCTCTCACTCTCTCCACTCACTCGCTCCTTGCAGACGGTCTTCGCCACGTTCTCGGTGGTGGACTTCTGGGCGGAGCGGATCATGCACGTGTTCCCGTTCTACTGGCTGCTCAAAGCCCTCTTCCTGCTCTTCCTCGCCCTGCCGCAGACCCGCGGCGCCGCCCAGCTGTACGAGAGCGTCGTGGACCCGGCGGTCGCCGCCTTCGACGCGTACTGGGAGCAGCGCGCGGTGAACACGGCTGTCGCGAAGCCCGCCGAATAAACGAGCAGTCGTCTCTTGATTGGAAGAACTCTCGGAGGTTTATTCTCCTGAACGAAAGGCGGGATCATTCCTGGAATCGGCGGGCGCGTAGGTCGCGCATTTCCTCGTGGTCGGCGGCGAGTCGCTTTCGGCCCAACGCCGTCCACTCGGTCTCTAGCTGCAGCCATGCGGCGAAGTGTTTCTTCTGCAACGAGTGGGCGGGAAGGCGGGACTCACTTCTTAGCGGAAGTTCCGCGAGGTCGGGGAGCGACCCCAGCGTCTGCGCGTGCTGCTCGTTGCCCGGCCGCTCGCTCGGCATTCGAAACGCGAATTCGGGGGCCTTCCGAAGCGCCTTGTCCTCGGTCTTCATTGCGGCCGGCGGGCGGGCGGCGACTGCGAACTGGGCGAGTTCGGAGGTCAACTCCAATCGAATCGAAGGGATTCGTACGCAGGCTGAGAACGGCCTTTAGAACATTGTCAAGGGCAACGGCGAGCTTTCGCTTCCTCAGCGCGCAGCACGAACTTTTAAAACGTTCACAGAAGAGGCACGTATCAGCAGTTTTATCACTCGACAACACTTCCTTCTACTCGTTACAATCGCCACTCAACCTTCCCACCCCCATTCTCTGACGACTTCGGTTTGCAGCACGGCCAACGGAACATCAAGGCCGTGTCGAACTCGCACCACGCGCAGCTCTGGCCGTCGGAGCACTTGCTGGGGTACGCGCAGCGATCTGAACACCCTCGTTCGAGTGCTCTCTGCCCTCCGCTCGCCGTGACACGAGTAGCTGACGGGCGTCCCGTCGGGCACCAAAGTCGGCGGGCAGTCCCACCGCTCCCACGAGAAGGCGGTGGTTGTGGAAAGAACGAGAGCAATGAGCAGAAGTGTGCGGTGGATCATTCCGACGAAACAAGTGACGCGTTCCGTCCTTTTCGTCGTCGTGTTTCCGTTGCTCATTGACATTCAGAGAAGCCCATCAATCGGCAGACCCGAAGGTCGTTTGGTGATTCGTTGAACCACGAATACGAAAAGGGACCCCACAAAACATTGCTGAAGACGACAAAAGCAGGCGTCTCCGTGTGGGAGCTCTTCGACAGCCCGCAGGCACACCACAAGGCGGGGGTTCTGCCCACTCCCGTCGTGTCCCCCTCCATTCAGCCTTCTTCCCACCACTCAAGCGTTCTCTCTGTTTATTCGCGTTCACTGTTGCCACGCGGGGCGAAGACGGCGGTGCGGAAGGAGTCGCCGCTCTTCTTCGGCGGGCGGCGCTCGGTGGCCGGCGGGGGCGACTCGGCGGGCTGCTCGGCGAGCGGCGAGGCGGCGGGCGGCGTGGGGATGGCCGTGTGCAGGCTGTCGGGCGGCTTGGCGGCGGCGCGCGTCTTGTCCCGCTCGAGCATGCGGCGGAGGTAGCGCTCGAAGTCGGCCTGGAAGTCGCGGTGGACCTTCGAGCGCTCGCGGACGGCGCCCTCGGCGAGCAGCAGCTCCACGAACGCCACGTGCAGGAAGAGGTACTGCGGGCTGGACTGGACGGCGAACGCGCGCTGTTTGCGCAGCTCCTTCACCGCCTGCAACGAGCAGCGAACGGAGTGATTAGCAGCTCTCAAGACGGCGCTCACCTCGGGCATCGTCGTCTTGCAGCCGGTCGCCTTGAGGTGGGCGTTCACGAAGTCCAGCGCGATAAAGGTGCCCGTGCGGCCGATCCCTGCAGAACACAACGGCGATCAATCCCTCCGGCCGCCGCTCACCCGCCGAGCAGTGGACGAGGATCAGCCGGCCGTCCGCCTTCTCCTTGGCGAGGCGCAGGAGCTGGAGCACGGAGCGGGGGTCGGCGGGCGCCAGGTGGTCGGGCCAGTCGAGCCACTGGAGGTGCGTGACGGCGGCCGGCGGGCCCTCGGCGCCGCCCACCTCCAGCTGGCTGATCGTCGCCGAGTCGACGCCCGCCCGCTCGGCCGAGAGCGTGCGCACGCGGAAGCGCGGCGTCTCGAAGCACTCGCCGCTCGCGGGCGCGAAGTAGGGCGCGCACTTCTCCACGCCGCCCTCCACCCACCCGCAGAGCATCACGACGACGGCCGCCTTCTCCTGCAACGAGCGGGCGGTCGGAGAGGGCGAGGGGCACTCGCCTGGACGATCGTCTCCAAGAAGTCGTCCACCGTCTCGGCGGTGGGGCCCTGGGCGGCGATGAAGCGCTGCGGCTCGGGCCCGGGCGGCGTCACGAAGGACGCGTGCACGTAGTCCTCGCCCGCCGCCCGGTCCTGCAGCACGACGCGCGTCTCGTCGAGGCAAACGACGTCCGCGTACCCGAAGCAGAGAGGAGTGGGCGGGAGGGGAGGGAACGAACCGATTCTTCCGCTCGTTCCGCTCGAACGCCTCCGCCGCCACGCGCTCCTTCGGCTGCGGCTTCAGGTGGAGGGCGAACTCCTGAACGAGCGGTGAGAAGGCGGGAGGGGGCACTCGCCTTGACCACTCCGCGGACGCCCTTCTTGCACGCCTCCACCATGAAGGCGGCTCGCTCGTCGCTGGAATCGCCGCTGGGCGGGCCGTCCGCCTCGCGCGGCTTCTCGTCCGGCTGCTCGGCGGCCTCCTGCCCCTCGCAGGTCTCCTCGTCGTCGGGCGCGTCCAGGTACGTGCGGGGCGAAGAGGCGGTCTTCGGGCGAGCGGCCGCGCGACGGCGAGCGGCCTTCTTGGGCGTCCCCTCGCTGGGCGTCTGGGCGGGGCTGCAAGCAGGCGAGTGGCCGCTCGCTTCGGCCCACTCACGTGGCGGGCGGGCGGTCGTCGTCGGGCGGCTTCGCGTCCTTCCGCCGGCGGTTCTCGCGGATCGTCGCGATCACCTTCGCGAGTTCGGGCCCGGTGGCTGGAAGGCGGCGTGGAGGGGCGGCCGGCGGACTCACGTTGTCGCGGGCGCTTCTTCTTGGGCGTCCGGCGGCGAGTGGGCGGTGGCGGGGGCGCCTCTTCGGTCGTCGTGGCCGTTGGCTTCTCCTCTTCGGTGGCGTTCGCCCGACTGCGCTTCGGGGCGGCCGGCTTGCGGGCGGAGCGGCCCTTTCCCGCCGACTGCAAGCAGCGGGAGGGAGTGGACGGGCGAGACGGCCACTCACTTCATTCGTGACCGTCCGCCGCTCGCTGCCCGACGTTCGGCGGTCGCTCGGGACCGGGCGCCGTTCACTGCCGCCGGCCGCCTTCTTGCGGCCGGTCTTCGGCTTGCTGGCGGGCATCGGGGCGACCGGACGGCTCGTGTTCCAAATGGGCAACTGGACGCCCGCCGGCCGGCCGCCCGTCGATCGGCCGAATTTGCATCGCCGCTCGTGCATCGCGGATTTCGGTCGAGTTCGGGCGCCGAGCGGCCCGCGAGCTCACTTTCCGCGTTCGTCCTCCCAGCCGCCAGTCGTCCCGCCGCTCTCGTGATGCTCGAAGTCGTGGGTCTGCTGCTCGGCGGGCCGCTCGTGGCCGCGGCTGCCGGCGGCGCCCTCGTCCAGTGCGGGAACAAGGAGCGGCGCGCCAAGCAGCGCTCCGTGAGGTCCGCCAAGTCGGCCAAGCGGTCGGCCAAGCGCGCCGTCAGCCAGGCGGGCGAGTCGGCCAAGCAGGGCGCCGAGTTCGCCAAGCAGAAGGCCAAGTCGAAGGGCCGCTCCGCCAAGCGCGCCGTCAAGTCCAAGGCCGAGCGCGTCAAGTCGAAGGCGGAGGACGCGAAGAAGTCGGTGGTGAGTCCTCCCTCCCCTCCGCCCACTCCCGCCCGTCTGCAGGAGAAGTCCGGCCGCTCTTCGCGCCGTTCGGCCCGCTCATCGTCGCGCCGCTCCTCCCGCCGCTCGTCGTCGCTGAAGGAGGACGCGAAGGAGGCGGTCGGCAACGTGGCGGCGAAAGCGCAGGCCGCCAAGGAGGCCGTGAAGGAGAAGTGGCAGGTGAGTGGCCGTCCCCCGCCCTCCACTCACCCCGCTGGCTGCAGAACGCGGGCAAGCCGTCGGCGGAGGAGGCCGAAGCGAGTGAGTCCGCCGTCCACCCGCCGCCCACTTGCCCGCCTTTCAGTCCACGAGCAGACGCAAATCCGCGCCGAGCCCCGCCAGCTGCACTTCGAGACGGCCGGCGGCTTCCAGCAGGTCCACCTGCACAACCCGGGCGCTCACCGTCAGGCTGTCAAGGTCAAGTGCTCCGACAACAAGCTGTGAGTGGGCGCCCGCTCGAGGACCGACCCTCCCGCTTGCAGGTTCCGCGTGTCGCCCGTGTACGCGTTCGTGGAGGCCGGCAACACGCTCACGTTCGATGTGCAGCGCCAGGACGGCGCGCCCAAGGTCGACAAACTCGTGTTCCTGATGGCCGCCGCCAAGCAGGACGCCGCCAACCCGAACAGCGCCTTCAAGGCCGGCGACTACGGCCAGAACACGGCCGTCGTGCTCCCGCTCACCGCCTAGCCGCCACTCGTTGTCTCCTTCTCTGTTTCCCTTCCCCCCTTCGGTCAGAAATAAACGTGCCGCGCAGAGAATGGACCGGTCGATCAGCAAGAGCGAGTAACGAATGCGAGTGAATGAGGAGAAATCCCAGTGAAAGTCGACAACGCGCTCGCCGCCCGTCCGACCGCCCAGTTGGTCTCATTTCGCGTGCTCAAAGGCGGTCGACTGCAGCGAGCAATGAGCGGAAATTCGGCGACGGCGATGTTGGGCGAGACGGCGGAGCGCCTCCAGTCGCTGGTCGTGATGCTGACCGTCTTCGCGGTGCTGCTCGTCGTGTTCCTCGCCGTCGAGTTCGCGCAATCCGTCTGGGCGAGCAATCGCGCGAAGCGAGCGAAGGAGGAGGAGGTGAGTTCCCCGCGTTCCACCCACTCACTGGTTAGCAGCCCGCCCGCCCGTCCACGAGCAACAAGCGGAGCGCCGAGAAGCGGACGGCGCCTGGCGAGCCGAAGCGGGCCCAGCGGACGGAACTCCTGCAGACGCACGAGCACCCGCTGCTGTTGGTGCACCCGACGCCGCCGCCGCGTCCCGTCGCGGCGCGCCACCGCTCGTCGGGCGGCTTCCCGGAGGACGTCCGCCGGTGAGTGCCGCCGCTCGGCAGTCCACCCGCCGTGTTGCAGGCTGGCGGCGACGATCCCGCTGAACGAACCCCTGCCCAGCGGCACGCCCAAGCCGCCGCCGCTCGTCGTGCCCGCGGCGATCATCGTGAACTTCGCGGACTGCGCCACCGCCCGCGCCTCGTCGCCCGCCCCGCCGAAGCCGGCCGCCGAGGACTCCTCGTTCTCGTCCATCTCGCTCGGCTCCAGCTGCCTGAACACGACGCCCGTGGAGTTGGGCCCCAACGGCGAGATCCCGGCCGCCGTCCCGCCGCCGCCCGCCTCCAGCCCGCCCAACTCGCTGGTCGTCGCCGCGGACAAGATGGTCCCCATCCGTGCGTTCTTTTTTGATTCACATACTACTTGTGGTTTGCAGAGGGAGTGCCCAAGTAGGAGGAGGCGTTGGTTGTTCTCGAATGTCCGTTTGTGTTTGGTGAAGTCGGAATAAACGTTGCTGGTGCTGTTGGGTTTATGCGATGCGTGAGGTCCTTTTATTCAGCTTATTCCGCAGGCAAAAAGAAAATGTAAGACGCGGCTTATAGCTGGGCGTTCGGGCTTAAACGACACCAGAAAAAATACCGTTTGCCATCTGTTGGACGGAAGCGAGTTGCAAGTCCAATGCCTCGAGCAAGCGAGCAACCACTTGCTCTTCGAGAACTCCGCTCTGCCGCTCGCAATCCAACCCTGAATACTCCGCTCGCACTCGTGGGGCGTCCGCTTTCTCCCGCCGCTTTCCGCACATCGCCGCGTTCTTCCCACTTGTTTCTGAATCGAAGCGACGATGCCGACGCCCCGAAAGGTGAGTGGATTCTCGTGGATTCTCCTCCTTTCGTCCTCTTCAGAGCCCCGCCCGTCCGCTCACGCCCACGCGGCAGTCGCGGCGGCTGCGCGGCGAGGCGCCCGCCCCGCTCGACTTCGCGGCGGAGTCCGGCGAGCAGCCGGCCGGAGCGGAGCGGAAGGACGAGCCGCACGAGGAGCGGCGGGTGGCCGAAGTCCTCCGCTCGCCGCCCAAGAAGGAGGCCCTCGAGGACCGCTTCTTCAAGCTCAAGGAGATGGACAACTTCCTCGACGAGCAGGACCGCAATCCGAACGTCTCGCACGGCCTGCTCACCGAATTCGTGAGTTCCTCCCACTTTATTCGTTTGAAATCCCCTGAAGGACGACGACGTGGGCGACGCGGACTACAAGTACGACGAGTTCTTCGGCTCGGGCGCCCCGAAACGCGCGGAGGAGAGCGACGAGGAGGACGGCGAACTCCCGCCCGTCCCGCTCGACCGCGCCTCCACTTCGACGGCCGAAGAGGCGGAGGAACAGGCGGCCGTGAGTCCCCTCCCCCTCTTTCTATTCTCTGCGTTCAGTTGATCAAGGAGCTGACCGTCGAGCAGCGAGTGGAGGTGACCGTCGAGGAGCCGGCCGGAGAATCGCCCGAACTGCCCGCCGTCCAGACGGATGAGCCCGGCGAGTTGCCGACCGACCAGGTGGAGATGACCGTCCAAGAGCCGGCTGACTGTGCGGAGGAGCCGGCCGAGGAGGAGCACACGATGCAGACGGCCATCGAACCGTCCATGGAGCAGCAGGACGAGCAGCCGGTCGAACAGCCGACAGTTAAGACGGCGGAGTCGATCGAGGACGAGATCACGATGGAGACGGCGACCGAGCAATCGAGCGATCAGCCCATGGAGCAGCAGGACGAAGAAGCGGCCGAATTCACCGCGGAAGAGCCCGAGAACGAGGCGGAGGAAGTGCCCACGGAAGAGACGTCCCTCGAGCCGCCCCTGGAGCAGCCGACCGAAGAGCCCGTCGAAGAGCCCGCCCAACTCCCCGCGGAACCCGTGAAGCGGCCGGCCGGATCCCCCGCGAAAGCGCCCTCGCCGCCCAAACGCGTCCGCTTCTCGATGGACGCCGAGCAGAAGCGCG
The DNA here is from genome assembly GCA_024699865.1 of Aphelenchoides fujianensis. Taxonomy (NCBI): domain Eukaryota; kingdom Metazoa; phylum Nematoda; class Chromadorea; order Rhabditida; family Aphelenchoididae; genus Aphelenchoides; species Aphelenchoides fujianensis. The sequence goes on from JAMPIO010000211.1 coordinate 32,668, forward strand.
AGCTCGCGGCGGACGCGAAGAAGATCGAGGCCGAGCTCGAGAACCTGCCGCCGCTCGAGTTGGGCAGCGACGAGAGCGACTTCGAGCTGCCCGAGGGCGACACGCTGCTCGACGACGACGAGGACGAGGAGCAGGAAGACGAGGAGAAGATGGACGTCGACGACGAGCAGCTGGACGACGAGGAGGAGGAGGAGGAGGAGATGGAGGAGGGCGAGTTGCCCGCAGAGCAACCCGAAGACCGAGGGGAAGAGGAAGAGACGACCTTCTCGAAGCAGCAGAAGAACGTGAGTCCCCTTTTTCCTCGTTCTATCCTCCCACATCGCTCCGTTCAGCTGCGCTCGACGATCGCCCAGCTGGAGCAGCAGAACCTGGCGCCCCGCTCGTGGGAGCTGGCGGGCGAGGTGGCGGCGGCGGAGCGGGAGCCGGACGGCCTCCTCGGCCAGTACCTGGACGTCGACTACCGCGCCACGCAGCCGCCCGTCATCACCGAGGACGTGAACGCGCGCATCGAGGTCATCGTGCGGCAGCGCATCAAAGACAAGGTTCGCAGGGTTTTCTCTTCATTCCAGTCGTCCTCCCGCTCGTTGCAGAACTTTGACGACGTGATCCGCGTGAAGCGCGTGGACGAGTCGCTGCAGACCTTCCGCGCGCGCACCAACATCGACGAGATCGAGCGCAAGTCCCTGATGGAGATGTACGAGAAGCAGTACGCGGAGAAGGCGAAGGCCGTCCGGCAGGTGGCCGACGACGACGAGGCGGCCGACGAGCAGCTGGACGCCGAGTCGGCCGCCGTCCAGGCCGAGATGCGGGCGGTGTTCGACCGGCTGGACGAGCTCAACCACGCCAACTTCCGGCCAGCCGAGGCGGTGGGCGAGCCGCAGGTGATCGTCAACAAGCTGGCCGTCCAGCTGGAGGAGGTCGGCCAGAAGGCGTCCGCCGCCCCCGACGAGGAGCTGCTCGCGCCCGAGGAGGTCGCCCGCCACCAGCGCGCGGCGCCCAAGTCCGCCGAGGAGCGCGACCGCACCGACAAGAACCGCGAGCGGCGCAAGAAGAAGAAGAAGCAGAAGTGAGTCCCCGCCCGCCTTCCCCGCACTCACTCCCTGCTTGCAGGATCCTCGTGCAGCGGGGCGTCAAGAAGGAGGGCGAGTACAAGGCGGCCGCCCAGCTGGAGGAGCGCGCGCCCGAGAAGAAGCTCAAGAAGCGCAAGACCAAAGTGATCAAGCAGAACGGCCTCTCGCTGAAGCTCGACAAGCGCGACTTCTACGCCCAGCTGCAGGCCACCAACGAACGCGAGGCCGCCGAGAAGACCACCAAGGCGAAGAAGCTGAAGCGCGAGCGCTCCGCCGGCCTCAAGAACGGCGCCCAGTACAAGCTGTGATCCTTCCATTCGTTCCATTCATTTGTTTGTTGTTGATTTCACTGTTGTCCATTGAGTGCACTAAACAAGACTTCTTTCCATTCGGGTGATCGGCAGGTGAACAAACCGAAAAGAACCCCCGCGGAGTGCTCGCCTGTCGATCACGCGGCGAGTGAGCGGGCGGCGAGTGGCGGGCGCAAAAAGGCGTCTGGGGGGACGAGGAGTGTGCCCGGTTAGCTCAGTCGGTAGAGCACCAGACTCTTAATCTGGCTGTCGTGGGTTCGAGCCCCACATCGGGCTACCGATCTTTTTGCCGAGTGTTGGTCGTGTTGAGAACGTCCTTGACAGAGGCGGACGATGTTCGAGTCGATCTTTTGTTCCGGGTGGTCAAAGACTTTCTCCACACTTCCGTAGTGTCCGCAAAACATCGCTGTCGCTGTTTATTCGCACTCAAGCCGAACAACTGGTCACTCGCTGCCGTCGTAGGGGTCGTAGTCGAAGGAGTCGGTCGAGTCGGTGGCCTTGGCGGGGGCGCAGTACTCGGCGCGGGAGGTGGGGATCGTGACGCCGTCCTGTCGGGCGTCCTCCTTCGACTCCTCCACTTGCTTCCTGCAATCGGACAGTCGGGAATCGTTCTCATTTCGCGCTCACCGGATCTTCTCGACGTACGCGCGGTCGCCGCGCTCCTTCCACGCGCGGAAGGCGCGCGACGCCTCGACGTTGGCGGGCGAGCTGATGTTCGGGGCGTCCAGCATCGAGATGATCGACATGACGACCGAGAGCACCGAGTGGGCGCAGTTCCAGCGCTCGGCCGCCGTCTCGCCGCTCAGCGCGTCGTGGCCGGGCGCGTGCAGGATGCTGATGCACACGAGGCCGTCCTGCAGCGAGCGGTGAAAGGCGGGAGGGGCAGGGGACTCGCCGGGTACACGTTCGGGTGCCACGGCGGGCGCAGGAAGCGGACGGACGGCGGCGCGAACGGGTAGTTCGACGGGAAGTTGATTTGCGCCTTGAAGTAGCCGCCCGCGTAGGGCGTGTCCGGCGCCCCGAAGATCCCCAGCGTCCACTGGAAGAGGTTCCGCTCGTCGCACTGCAGCCGGAAGCCCTCCGGCTGCTGCGCCGTCAGGTCGCGCAGCTCCTTCAGCAGCCGCTTCTTCGCCATGTCTTGGGCGGAAGATTTCTGCAACGGAAGGCGGTGGGTGGACGCCCCCGAACGGCCACTCACTTGCGGCGGCATCGCGGCGACTGGGTGGAGCGAGAGCGGACGATCGGGAATGATCCGCGGGATGTAGAGTTGGGAGGAGGTCTTGTGTATGCAAATGAGAACCGCTTGCAATCGATTGACGCTGGAAATTGGACGAGGAGGACCTTCCGCTCCGCCGCTTTTCGACTGGAATGTTTGCGTCTGCCCGTCCTGCCGCCGTTCGTCCGCGCGTCCGTCTTTCTTTCGCTTCCCCGCCGCTTTTGCGAAATCGGACCTGCAAAAGTGGGTTCTTTTCGTTCGTTCTCTTCAATGATTCGACGGATTTCAGCAGCGACGATGGCGACGAAGAAGCGGAAGCTGGACGTGGACGAGCGGGCGGTCTTCCGCTGCAAACTCGGCGGCTTCGGCGACAAACTGCGGGCCGCGCGGGAGGCGGACGAGCTCACGAGCGGCCTGTTCGTCCTGCGGGCGGCCGGCGAGGAGGTCCGCTTCTTCTTGCGCTTCCGCCGGCTGGTGCTCGACGACGAGACGGAGGAGCCGGTCGGCGGCGCCAACGGGCTCTCCGAGATCTCCGTCGAGCGGGTGGACGGCGCCCGCAAGTGGCCGCTCTCCCTCGCCGGCCGGCCGCTCTGGGGAGTGCGCGACGACGGGACGACCACCCGAGAAACGAGTGAGTTCCCCGTCCTTCTTTCCTCAACGTTCCGTTCAGAACTCCGCGGCGCTTGGAACGACGTTTTCTTCTGCGAGTTCCTCAACCAGAAGGAGCTCGCCGCCTTCTCGGCGGGCGAATCGCTGGAGATTTGCGTCCGCTTCGACTCGCCGGTCGCCGTCTTCCCCGTGCCGCTGCGGCCGCTCGCCTTCTCGGCCACGCTCCCCATCCATCCGATGCCCTACCGCTTCGGAGAGTTCAGCTGGAAGCAAGAGGCCGAGTTCGAGGGCGTGGCCGTCTTCCGTCTGGAGCTGCAGAAAAACGACCCCGAATTCCAAGACTACCGCGACGACCACGAGACCATGGAGGACACGCTGCTCGAGGGGAGGGTCGTCCTGCCCGAACTGCCGCCCGAGGTCGCCGAGGTGGTCGTCAAGTACGAGCTGTGGATCGTCGAGCGGGACAGCGCGGAGAAGCCCGAGGCCGCCCAAACGCGCACTTTCGTCAAGAGTGAGTGGCGACTTCCTTCTGCCGACTTCCCCCTGTTGCAGGCTCCGTTGCCTCTTTCACTGCGGAGCGCCCGCACTCGTCGTTCTCCTTCTTCCGGCGGGAGTGCGGCGAGTGGGCGGCCGGGCGGCTGCACTTCGTGGTTTGCGGCTTCCAGCTCGTCCCGCAGCCGCCGGCCGTTCGGATGGACGAGGGCCCGCTCGCCGCCCTCTTCGGCCGGAAGTTCGGCGATCCGAAGTACGCGGACGTGCGGGTGGTGGCCGGCGGTCGGGTCTTCCACGTGAGTCCCCCCTCTCTTCCTTCCATCCCTCCTTTCAGTGCAACAAGGGGATCCTCCTGATGCACTCGGAGGTCTTCCGCGGGCTGCTCGCGCCGGACAGGACGGCCCTCCGGATCGAGGGCTGCGAGCCGCGGATCGTCGAGTCGATGCTCCGCTTCATGCACACGGGCCGCGTGGAGCACGTGGAGCGGGACGCCCGGCCGCTCTTCCTCGCCGCCGCCCGCTACGGCGTCCAGTTGCTGCAGGTGGGTGGATAGCGCGAGAAGCCGCTCAGTTCTTCCTTTCAGGACCTGACCGTCGCCTGCATGTGCGGCCAGACGGCCCTCGAGAACGTGGTCGAAACGTTGGAGTTCTCGCTCCAGCACGCGGGCCTCGAGAAACTGCGCGAGTGGGCGCTGGAGTTCGCCGTCCGCCACTTCCCGCAGCTGCGCGTTCGGGCCGAGTGGGAGGAGTTCGCCGCCAAACACCCGGCCGTCGTCCAGCAGCTCGTGGAGAAAGTGGGCATCGTCGAGTGAGCAGTCTTGTGTGGGCATTTGTATCGAGTTGTTTCTGTTGTCTGTGTAAGAATAAACCTTCGGCCACGACTCAAGAGAAAGCAAGCAAACAACTCCACGCTCGCAGTGGAACGCGAGGCGAATGTTTCCACTTGCCAGTTGTGGACCGCTGTTTCCCTCGCGTCCGCTTGCAATTCTCCCGAGTGCAATTCCTTCCTTTTGTGATGGCAGAGGAGAGCCCGTCGATTTCGTTCCGCACGGCCGACGGCGAGCTCGTGGCCGCCGCCCCGAATTTCGCCCGCTTCTCCGCGCTGGTCGACGACCTCCGGCGGCTCGCTTTGCTCCGAGCGGACGAGCCGATCGACCTGCCGGCGGTCGGCAGCCGAGCGCTCGTCGAAATCAACGAATTCGTGCGGAAACTCGGGCACCTCGACGCGGAACTCCCGCTGGACGGCGACTGGAGCGCCTTCACGGTTCGTCCGCCTTCCGGCCGCCCACCCTCGCGCTTCAGGTCGCCCACCAGTCGGCCTTCGCGGATTGGAGCCACGGCCTCTCCAGCGGTCTCCTGATCGCCGTCGCGAACGCCGCCGAGTTCCTCCAGCTGCCCGCCGCCGTCCACTTCGCGCTCGCCGCCCTCGCCGCCCGCTGCGACCGGCTGCCGCTCGACTTCCTCCGCGCGGCCCTCAACGAGCGGCCGGACGACGAGACGCGGCGCAAGGCGGAGGAAATCCGGCAGAAGTTCCCCGACCTTTGATCCCGCTCGTTCGTGTACAGCGTTTATTAAACAGCGACGATCAGAAGCCGTTCTTGCACACCTCGTTCCAGAGGTGGTCGTAGATGCGCGGCCGGCAGGGGTTGCACGCGTCCGGGATGCACTCGGTCTTCAGGAACTGGTAGTAGCAGATGCGGAAGTCGAAGCACGGGCCCCGCTCGTCGCAGCTCCCGTCCTCCACGAAGTCCGGAGTGCCTGAACGCGACAGTGAACACACAAGTCAACAGAGAACTCACCTTCGCAGCTGCTCGTCGCCTTCGGGATGCAGCGGAGTTCGCCGTGCGCGTTGATGATCGGCCGCTCGTACTTCCCGCACTGCGGCTTCGCGTCCACGGCGGCGAGCAGGAGGAGGAGGGCGAGGGCGGGCAGGACGGCGGACGTCATTTCGATTCGAATGGAGCCCCGAACGGCCGTCGGGATGCCGCCGCCCTCCGCACGGCTCGATTTTAACCGAATTGCCGTCCGGCCGGCCGCCGGGTGGGCGGAGCGGCCGTTTATGGCCGTCCCCTGCGAATAATGAACTCATTTCCGCTCTGTTCGGCCGGCAGTCCGCTCGAGCGCACCGGCCGGCGGGTCCTCTGCCGCGGGCAGGTGGAAGGCGGAAGTTTGCGGCGATTTCTGCAGACGGCCGGCCGCGGAACCTCGTGGTCGGCCGGCTGACGTCAGCGAGCCGCCGTGCCCCAATTTGCATCGACCGTCTTCGTTTACGACCGGCCGGCCGCGAGTTTAATTCGATTTCATCCGTTCGTTCGGAGGACATCGAGGGCGGGATGAAAGTGCAACAGACGAGTAGCGAGTGGGATGAACGCCAATAAAAGTGCGTGGCCATTGCAAAGGGCAAAAGAGGCACGAGTACGGCGGTTCCGTTTGTTACCCTTGGGCGACCGACTGCACGAACAGAATGGACGGTTTATTCGAGCAAACACCTGCAGCAAACACACGAGAACGCTCATCCCTCCTCCGACCGTTGGGTGTCCTGCAAGCGAACAACAGACAATCAACAGAGAAGAAAGCAAAGGGAACGCACCAGCTTGAGTTCGTCCACGTTGTCGTTGGTGTCGTCCTCGTCGGCCGGCCGCTGCGAGTTGGAGCGCTGCGTGCGGTCGAGCGGGAACTCGCCGGGCGGGGGCGGCGGCTCGGCGTCGTTGCGGTCGTCTTCGGAGGGCGCGCGACTCGCCGCCGGGGCGCCCGCCGCCTTCGACTTCTCGCCGGCTGCCTTGGAGTCCGCGAGGGGCACGTCGACGGTCATCTGCGTCTTGTCCGTCTCTGCAACCACTCGATCAGGAGGGGAAGGCGGGGGAGAACTCACTGATCGTCACGGCGAGCGACTTGGACGGCTTTGCGGCCTTCCGCGCCTCTTGGGGCGCCCGCTGCGGGACGAGGTCGACCACCGTCTTCGATTTCACGTCCTTCGGTTGATCCGCCGGCTTCGTCGGCTGGGCGGGCGGCCCGACGACCGCCGGCTTCCCCTCGGCGGTCGGCTGGAGCGGGGCGACGGTCGTCGAGGAGGTCGTCGGCGTCACGAGCGGCGCGGTCGGCGAGCGGCTCGGCTGTTGGCTGCGGGCGGCCGCCGGCAGGTGGGAGCGGTCGCTCGGCGGGCGTTTCGCTACCGACGAGGGGGGCGGCACGTTCTGCAGCACAAGATGGAAGGATTGGAGGGGGAGAACTCGCCTTCTTCCGCGTCCTGCAGTTGATCAGAATCCACGCGCCCGACGCGACCAGCAGCCAGCCGACCAGCAGCCCGAAGTGCCCCGAATTCGCCTCGTCGTCCACGTCCATCGCGATCGGGCAGCAAACTCGCCACTCGACCGCCCCACTTCGTAGAAAATTCGACAAAATGGACGCCCACTGTTGTGTTTCCTTTGAGGAGGAATTTGCATCAAGACCGCTGTTCGGTGGAGGATGGGTGGGCGACGCCACTTGCTGAATTCTGGCTGGACGGCCGTGAACCCGTCGGTCAATGCTGCTCTGCACGATCATGAAGCAACCGATTCCTTCGATCTGCCGACAGCAAAAGTCAGAATTCGACCCGCATTTTCACTGCAATCAACTCCACCCGCCTCGATCAACACATTCCTCGGATCGTCTACCTTCAATCGACGATCGCATCAACAGAGAGGTCGAAGAATCTCCGCCCAAGGGCTCCAAACCTCCGCCATCTGCGAGCCGACTGCCCGGCATAGGATTCCCGCCGCGAGAGCGAAACGCGCCCGTTTTCCGTTCGTTTCGCGTGGCGTTGCGAGCGGTGGCGTTGCTTTCGGCAAGCGGGAAGCGGTTGCTGTCATCGTCCGCTCAATCGAGAATTTCGACAGTTTGTTGACTCCCCTGCTTTCAGTCTTCTCCTCCCGCTTGCTGTCGAGATGAACCGCCACACCACCGGCCGCTCCACGGGGATGAGCGCGCGGCTGTCGACCGCTCGGTTCGTTCCTCCCCTCGCTTCCGATCGTCCACTCGCGGCTTCAGGATCGACTTCGGGCGCTACTCGGTGGCGCCGGGCACCGCGCAGAAGCAGACGATGGCGCCGGCGCGCTTCACGAAGCCCGAAGGACCCACGAAGCAGAAGTACGCGCGCGAGCTGCAGGAGTTCTTCCGCGCCCGCAACGCGCCCTTCCAGCCGACCACCGCCGCGCTCCTGAACGCGCCCACCAGACAGGAGTTCTGGGCGTGGTTCCAGTTCCTCGTCAAGCAGATCGACCCGAACATGGAGTTCCCGGAGGCCGGCGAGGTCAGCGACGAGGTGCGTGGCCCCGCTCCTTCCTTCCACCAACTTCCTCCGTTCAGGTCATGTCGATGCTGGAGTGTCTGGAGTGCCCGATCCCGCACCGCCGCAACATGTTTGGCGTGCTCAACCCGATGGTCTGGCCGACCGTCCTCGCGATCCTCGACTGGCTGCGGCAGTTGGCGCTCGTAAGTGGCCTCCTTTCTCCCCTGATCCCCCGCTCGCTGCAGGACGAGATGCCCGAGATCCCGGACGAGAACGAGCAGCAGGAGGTGGGCGTCCCCTTCTTCGTCCTTTCATTTCTCCGCCGCTTGCAGGCCACCAACAAGTACCTGCTCGAGTGCTTCAAGGCCCAGCGCACGAAGGGCACCACCGACTTCTCGGGCATCCACGAGGCCATCCGCGAGATGGTGCTGGGCGGCGAGTCGTGCGGGGACGTGGCCGCCATGAAGCGCGAGTTCGAGCAGGAGGTCGAGGAGCTGGACGCAAAGATCCGCGACGTTTGTGCCCGATCCCCCGTTCACTCACTTCCGCTCGCTTGCAGGAGGACACGGCCGTCGAGGCGCTGCAGCAGGAGATCGCCGCCTTCACGCGCCAGATGGAGGAGTCCAACGAGCTGGAGGCGAACCTCCGCCTCAAGATCAACTCCCTCACGTCCGTCCAGACGCGCCACGAGGCCGAGATGGCGGAGGCGACGCAGAAGCTGGAGCGCCTCCTCGACACGCAGCGGGACCTCCGCGAGCAGGTGGCCGCCCAGCCGATGAGTGCGGACGAGGCGCAGGCCATCCTCCAGCACCGCGACGAGGTGGGCGGCAGTCTTCTCGTTCTTCCCTCTAATCGATCGACTCGTTCAGCTCCGCAAGCAGTCCGTCGAGCAGCAGGCGCTCATCAAACGCCTGAGCGCGGAGCAGCAGGAGATCAGCAAGCAGATGAACGCGCTCGTGACGGCGGTGAGTTCCCTTCGCTCTCTCGTGTACTCCGGCGAGTGTTTGCAGAAGACGGAGAAGTTCCGCAAGCTGTGCGGCGAGATCGAGAAGGCGGCCGTCGAGCTGGACGCGCAGGCCCAACTGCGCGCCTTCGAGCGCGCGCTCTTTGCGAACTCCGCCCAAGCGGACGCCCTCCGCGTGGAGCAGCTGGGGACGAGTGTGACGGACGCCTTCCGCCAGCTGCTGCTCGCCCTGCGCCGAAAGGTGCAGCTGAAGACGGGCGACCTCCACGACCAGCACCTGAACGCGCAGCTGCACGAGCTGGAGAACCAGATGGAGCGGCTGGAGGAGGAGTTGCGGCAGGCGAGTCCCCTCTCCCGTCCACTCACTCATCCGTCCGTTCAGAAAGAGGAGCGCCACAAACTGGAGTTCCGGCAGAAGGAGGCGAAGGCGGCGGAACACTCCCGCCGGCTCAAGGACGCCGAGGCGGAGGGCGAGACGGCGCGCAAGCGGGCCGAAGACGCCGCCCGTCTCTTCGAGGACGTCCGCCGCCGCGTGGCGCAGCAGAACGCGGAGATCAAGCACATCAGCGAGCAGCTGGACCGCATCGACCAGGAGGAGGACGAACTGCGCAGCGACTTCGTCAACTTCGCCTACGAGATCTCCGGCCGCATGGGGACGGCGGACGTGAGTTCCCGCCCGCCTTCCTCCGCTCATCCCCCGCTTGCAGAAGCTGCACGACGACCTGCTCGCCCAGAAGGCGCAGCTGCTCGACGACCAGCAGAACGCCATGCGGAAGGTCGAGCAGCAGCACGCGGACATCGTCGCCTTCGTCGGCGAGCACGTGGAGCGGCAGAAGCGGCTGCTCGCCAAGATGGACGCCGTCAAGGACATCCTCGAGTACGAGAAGGAGAACTGAAGTTGGAGGAGGATTCTGTACAATCGACTGTTTGTTGTTAGGAGCTTGGGTCCCGTTTCTCTCGAATAAACGCTGTGCTAATCGACCGCCTGCTCGTGAATTCGAAAGCAACGGGGAACTTCCTTCGTTTTATGGCCGGAACTTCGCGACTGCTCAACATAACCGAGAAGCCGGATTCGATCCAATGGCCTCGCCGCTCGTGCATCCCAAGACGCTGGAGTTGTTGCTCTGCGAGCGGCACGAGACGGCCTTCGTGCCCGCCGCCCTCCGCAGCGGAGTGGACGTCGCGGCGTGCGGGCAGCTGCGGCGGGCGATCGTGCGGGCGATCGGGCGGTTTTGTCTGCGGAACGCGGCGGTGTGAGCGGGGATCCGGGAGGATGTAACGAGCATTCGTCCACTCCAGCACGAACCGACCGACGAGACGGGAGATCCGAGCGATGACACACGCCCTCCTCGCCCCCTACCCGCAGATCGACCCGGTGGGCGTCCTCCCGGTCACAATCACTCCCCTTCCTCGTTCCAGTGGGCGTTCGCATCGAAAGGACCGCGCGGCTTTGTGGACGTCTTCGTCCGCAATCAACGGAGAGCAGCGACTTTGCGCGTTGGGGCAGCGGATCGCTTGACGTTTGTTGCTTTCGTTCGAATTGAGGTTAAATTAGCTGATTGGAGGCCAACAATCGAACTCCTCTTGCTGTCGACTGATTTGCCGCAGGTAACCCGCCTCCTTTTGATCCTCAACGCCTCCGTTCAGCTCTTGACCGCCTTCTGCGAGCAGCGGGGAACGAGCGAGAGCAAACTGCGGACCTAATGGGCGGCCGACTTCTGCCCGGGCGTCCGGCGGGTGGCTGCGAGTCGGCTGGACGGCCGGGTGGTGGAGGAAATGCGCGTGTTGTCGATGGATTTCCGTGATCAAAGCGGTTGATAGCGGGAAGGTTAAAGACAGATGACCGCCTCCTGTTGCAGACAACGACGTACTCTTGTCCATACTTCTGCTTTTCCACTTGTTGCGAGGGTCGTTGGACGGCTTCCAGCACGTGTACTCCCGAGTGGTGAGCCTCCGCTACCCATTCCTCTACTGCTCTCTTTAGCGATTGGATTCGACTCTTCTGGCCTTGAAGCGACTGGAAAAGGCGGGAGTTCGCGGACCGACCGCCGTGAAGACGAGCGGCCACTTCCGCTCCCTCTTCCTTCTGGTGGACGGCGAGCTGCTCGAAGTTCGGGGCGGCTTCCTGACCGCCGTCTTCCTCCTCGCTGCCCTCCACAAGCGGCTGGGCGTCGACTACCGGCCGGAGTGCGCGGAGGCGATGCCCGTGGTCGAGAAGTTCGTGGACGTTCGCTGTCACTCGTGTCCGCCGGCTGCCGTCGATTTGTATCGCCTGATCACTCTCTCTAACGATAATTGATCAAACCGTTTATTTCTCCACTCACACTCACGAGCAAACGAACGATAGAGACCAAACCCTTCACCAATCCCAGTCCATGTCGAGGTAGGACTGGAGGAAGGCGGTGTGCACCTCGGTGTAGGTGGCGTCCAGCAGGCGGATCTCGAGGCGGAGGTCGGCGCGCTCGTCGGCGGCGAAGTCGCGGTCCTTGCCGTGGAAGTCGCGGAGGACGGCCTCGGCGCGGTCGAAGGCGCGCCCCACCGCCGCGAGCAGGCGGCTCTCCAGCACGAGGCGGTGGCCGCCGGGCACGCGCCGTTCCTGCAACCGAGAGAGCAGTGAGCAGAGAGGGCAACCCTCCAAAGAGCTTACGGCGTGCTCGTCGAGGATCTCGAAGCCCTGCATCGCCTTGTCCACGAGCTCGCTCACGATCTCGTAGCGGTCCTCCTCGACGGAGCGCTCCTCCCAGTGGACGGCCTTGACGAGGGCCTCCAGCTCGTGCACGCGCGCCTCCAGCCGCGTCCAGCGGCGCGCCAGCTCCTGCAACACGTGGACGAGAGCGCCGGCCGCCGCCCACCTTCTGCAGCCGGCCGGCGGGCGCGTCGGGCAGGTGTTTGAGGGCGCGAAAGAACTCGAGCGGCTTCCCCTCCAGCGCGTCCAGCATCTCCGCTTCGGGCAGCTCGGCGAGCGCGATCACGTCCGACATTCCGGCGGGCAGCGAGGAAACAAATGAGCGCAAGGCGAGAGGAATGGGTGCGAGTCGGTTTTGAATGCGACCGTTTATCCGAACAACCGTTAGACGCAACGTGAGTGAATAGATACAACAATCGAATGCACAGGCAGGAGAAACAACTAGGGATCTTGCTGGATGAGCTCGCGGACCTGGCGGAAGAGGGCGACGTCGTCGCGCAGCAGGCCGTCCATCGACTGCGACTGGATGGCGGCGCGGAAGTGGCGGCGGTCGGCGCGCACGAAGGCGGCGGTGGCGGCGAGCAGTTCGGGCTGCCCGAGGCGCGCCGCGAGCACGAGGCGGGCGCCCGCGTTGGCGGCGGAGAGCGTCGCGTCCAGCCGGCGGCGGCACTCCTCCTGCAATCGGAGAGGAGAGATGAGTGGAGAGTCCGCCGAACGAACCTGGAGGACGGGCACCTCGAACTTGGCGGCCGCGTCGAACAGCTCGGCGGCGTGCGCGTCGAGGTCGGGCACGCGGCCGCGGTAGAGCCACTCGAGCAGCAGCCGCAGCACGCCCGGCTCCACGCTCTCCACGCGCAGCTCGTGGACGCGGCGGTCGGCGAGGAGGCGGCGGAAGACGCCCGACTGCGGCTCCAGCACGGCCTTCAGCGCGGGCAGGACGACGCCGCGGCACTCGAGGCGGAGGTCGCAGAAGGCCGCCCGCCCTTGCTGCCGCCACAGCTCCTCGCGCAGCGGGTCGGCGGGCGCGGCGGCGAGCGGACGCGCGGGAGTGGCCGCCCCGCCGTCCACCATCCGCCGGATGTTGCAGCAGATGAAGACGCCGCCGTGCCGCGCGAAGCGCTCCAGCTCCGCCACGGGCAGGTAGCGCGAGCGGCCCCACCCGCGCGCCTTGTCGAACACGTACGCCGCCGCTGCAAACGGAGGAGTGGAAGAACGGAAGAACGAGAGGAACTCACCGTGTTTGTGGCGCCGCTCGCCGCGCTCGTTCTCCAGCCACATCTCGTAGTTGACGGCCACGGTCGCGTTGGCGCCCAGGTCCTCGAGGCGGAAGAAGAGGGCGCAGTGGTCGCGGTGCGAAGCGTCGGCGCCGCGCGGGTACAGCGACAGGCAGAAGCGGGCGTCGCCGAGCTCGCGCAGCCGGAACTTGTCGCTCTTCCACAGCTCGCCCACCTCCGCGCGCTGCAGCCGCTCCGCGAAGCCGCCCACGCGCCAGCGCTGCGAGAGCGTCACGGCGGCGGCGGCGGTCCGCTCGACGGCCACGCGCCGCCCCACGCGCAGGCACACGAAGACGACCTCGTGGCGCGCGAACCGCCGCATCTCGTCGGCCGTCGCGAAGCGCGCCCAGCCGCGACTCCGCCGCTTGTCGAAGAGCATCGTGCCGCCTGCAACTCGAGCATCGAACACGAGAGAACGAAGGGGCCCTCACTCTGCTCCTCGCTCGGCCGCTCGCCCTCGTCCGCCGTCTCCAGCCACGCGCCGCCGTCGAGCCGCAGGGCGGGCAGCCGGCCCACGTCCACGAGCTGCACGTAGAGCGCGGCGCCCGCGTCCGGCGCCGAGCGGTGGCCCCGCGGGTAGAACTCCAGGTAGAAGCGGACGGGCTCGCCGGCCGCCGCCTCGTGGAACGCGAACAGGTCCGACGCCCAGCGGTCGCCGCAGAGCGCCGTGCGGCAGCGGTCGCCGAAGAAATCCAGCCGCCAGCGGCACACCGTCGCGTCCGCGTCCTCCTCGTCGGGCACGCACTCGCTCATCCCGACGCTCGTGGAAGCCGAAGGAAAGCGAGATCTCGCGGCCGCCCGCCCGAAAGACGCCGCCGCCGAGCGGAACGCCAAACGCGCGAATTTCCGGCCGAGCGGCGCGCAAGTGGACGAGCGGCGGCGAGTTCCTCCTTTTTCCAACCGACCCGCCGCCCCGACCGGCTGCTCCCGATGGCGACTCCCGCGTCCAACCCGCCGGCCGCCGTCTCGGAGCTGCCGCCGGGCTTCCCGACGGCCGAGGCGGTCGAGCGGCCCACCGAGGAGGAGGGGCCGCCGCCCGACCAGCCCGGCGAGTACACGGACGAGGTGGGCCGAGCGTCCGCCCACTCACCTCCTCGCCCTTGAGCTCTCCGACCTGACGGACGAGGCGGACGACGCGCGCCGCCCGTCCGCCACCGCCGCCTCGGGCTGGCTGCGGCGCGTGCGGCCGCTGCTGAAGAACAAGCGCGTGCGGGTGTTCGCGGCGGCCAACCTCGGGCTGCTGCTCCTGAACGCGCTCCTGCTGCTCGGCCTGCTGGCGGTCGGCGTGCTGGCGCTGGTGTCGGGCGTGCGCGTGCGGACGGCGCTGAACGCGGACAAGCCCTGCCTGTTCGAGTTCACCGAGTGGAGCGCCTGCTCGGGCACGTGGACGACGCCCGGCCAGGCGAACACGCGCCGCCGCTCGGTGATCCCCGAGACGATCGTCCACGCGCGCGGCGCCTTCGCCCGCGACGCGCCCTGCCCGGCCGGCATCGAGAGCTTCACGGTGCGCCCCCTCGCCGCCCGCCCACCACCCGCTCGTTGCAGGAGGAGGCGCCCTGCAACACGCACGCCTGTCCGCGGCCCCTCTCCTCGTTCGCCTTCCGCCCGGACTGCTGGCGCCGGAACGCGAGCGACCCCGCCGCCGGCTGCTTCCGAATCCGCAACGTGACGACCGCCGACCTCGCCGTGAGTGCGCCCCGCCGCCGCCCACCTCCCGCTTGCCGCTTGCAGGTCCAACTGGACGTCACGGACCTCACGCGCGACTGTTCGTGCCCGTAGCCTCTGTTCGGTGTCCTTCCGTTGTTTGTGGAATAAACGAGTGCTTTCTTCTTGTGGTCGCGAAGAGAGCGGCGGAGCGGGGAACACTCGGCAGTCGGCGTGGCGGCCGGCCGGCGAGTCATCCGTTTTATCGCCCATCGAAAGGCCGACGGCTCTCGCACGGAATCCGCTCGCCGTCCGCCCGGTCGGTAGGCCGCCGCCGCTCCGCCGACAGCCCCCGCCGCCCGCATTCGCCGCTCTTCCCCGCCGCTTTCCGCTCTCCTCCGCGCTTTTCTCCCGTTCTTTTTGCAACCGATCTCTCCTGATTTCAGTTCCGCTCTCCTTCTTCTTCGACAGCCATGGCCCGCACCAAGCAGCCGACCGCCGGAGCCCGCGCCGTGACGCCCGACAGCCAGGAGGACGTCGACCACTCCGAGCAGTCGGAGGCGGGCACTCAGTCGGACGCCCAGCCGGAGGCTCCGTCGCAGGACGCGCCGGCGGCCAAGAAGTCGCGCGGCCGCCCGAAGAAGGGCTCCAAGGGCAAGAAGAAGGAGAAGAAGCCGGCGGCCGAGGGCGTCAAGAAGAAGCGCGCCCCGAAGAAACGTGTGGAATCCTTCTCGTGAGTTCCTTCCCTTCCCTCCGTTCAACCACTCCTTCCCGCTTCCAGGGTGTACCTCTACCGCGTCCTGAAGCAGGTCCATCCGGACACGGGCATCAGCTCGAAGGCGATGAGCATCATGAACTCGTGAGTCCCCTCCACATCCCCCGACTCCTCCTCATCGCTCTCGTCTTTCAGCTTCGTGCGGGACACGTTCGAGAAGATCGCCGCCGAAGCGAAACACCTCTGCACGGCCACCAAAAAGCAGACGCTGAAGTCGCGTGACATCCAGTCGGCCGTCCGCCTCGTGATCCCCGGCGAGCTCGCGAAGCACGCGGTCTCGGAGGGCACCAAGGCCGTCGCCAAGTACGCCGCCTCCACGAACGCCTCGCCCGACAAGATCTGAGCGGTTGATCGGAACTCCCACTCATCTCTGATATCCCTTCATTGTTCTCTGTTGTTGTTCTCTGGTCTCGAACCCCTTCCAAGTTCCCGTAATCTCGTGTAGTTTCTCCCTCTCTCTCGCAACCGATTCATCTGTTTTCGTAGTTATTGTGTCTTCATCTCTGTTGTCTAATCTGCGGAATAAAGTCGAACAACCACGAATGCACGGCGGATTCGATTCGTTCAAGCGAGGGGTTCTGCTTCTTGTGTTGCCCGTCGGCTTCTCGTGGGGATCTGGCGGACGACTCAGCAGGCCGAAGCAATTAGTGAATGTCCTGAGATCCTCTCATCCCTTCCTCCTGGAGATGTCGGTCGTTGCTGTTTGAGCGGCAGGAAGAACGGCGGCGTGGTCGACTCGTCGCCTGCTTTAGGGTTGGACGATCCTCTTCTTGGTTGAAAGGTGGGCTCTTTGAATAGAAACTAACGAGTGTGCCCTCCAGACACGAACGTTTGGACTCTCGTCCTGCCGTGAAGCGCGGTTCGCAGAAAGCGACCACAATTACGTCCACTTTTCACTGTGGATTGTAGTCGTCTTTGTTCCCCCGAATGACACACGTGACTCCAGCGAGCAGTGCCGGTGGGCGGGGGATCGTTGAGCACAAAGAAGGCGGCACGCAATCCGCCGGTCGTCGAAATGAGGCAGCTGGAGCGAAGACGAGAATTTTTGACTCGCGAGGGCGAAAGTCCCCGCATTTGTCGCCGCTTTTTCGGTCTTCTTTGGTCGATGGAGGAGAGCAGAAGATCGCCTGCTGCAGTCGGTTGTATTCGGTCGAGCTTCTAACACTCTGCGGTTGTACTCGGCCCCACATTCTGCCGTCGAGAATAGCGCGTGTATTTTGGCGCCTACGAATTCTGCAGAAGGAGGAGCGGGATGTTGCCGCTCGGCGAGTGGTTTGCGGAGTTCAATCGGACCCTCCCGCAGCGACTGGCCGCCGACATGCTCTCGCTGGACGAAATCTTGATCGTCGAGTCGGCGCTGGAGCTCGCAACCTCGATCGTGTGCGTCCTCCTGAACGTCTACTTTTCGTGTCGCTTTGGGCGGCTTTCGCAGTTCTCGCAGAACCTCCGCACAATTCTCGTGAGTTCCTCCGTTGAATTCTTCTCTTTCAACCCTTTGTTGCGGGTCTTCTCGCACGTGGTCACCGCGATCTCGACGTTCGTCCATCCGATCCTCCACTTCGTTCCCGAGGCCGCGTACTCGCTGGCCGGCGGTCACTACTTGAAGGCGGCTGTCGTCTACGGCATGTACTTCACCGTCCAGCTCTCCATTCTGCTCATGGACACGAAGTACCTGCTAATTGCGGTAGAGCGGCGGATCGCCGTCCGCGAACGGCACACGTACGAGAACCGCGGCTCCCAATTGGCAAACCGAATGATCGGGACGGCCGTGAGTTAGAGGGCATTCTTTCCGGTCACTCCTTTCCTGCAGGCCGCCCTGTTCTCTTCCTTTCTGGCTCTCAAAGTGATCGCTTATTTCGTGCTTTTCCCCGAGGAGACGGCCGACTCGAATTTAATCCACGCGCTCAATCTGGACCGCACTCCCCTTTCGCTCGTGTACGTGAACGTGGTGGCCGAAGTCTGCTGGCTGTACGGACTGATCGTGAGTTCCGGTCGCTCCGATCAGCCGACCGCTCGTTCAGGAGTTCACTCGCCTGCAGCGCTTCGTGCGGGAGCAACGCTTCAACGGCCGCTCGCTCACCGAGTCGTTCGTCCTGAAGGAGGTGGCGGCGGTCGTCCACTCGTTGCGGCCAATCATGATCGCCTTCACGCTGCTCATGTGCTCGGCGGGCAGTCTGATGGCGTGCATGCAGTTCCTCCATTTCGTGCACGGCTACCCGCTGGCCACCGGCCTCACCCAAGTGTTCGCGAGTGTACGTGGAGACGAGAGGAAGAAGAGGTGATCTTCTGGTGCTTGCAGGCCATCTACGTGCTCATCGGGAGCTACAACGTCTTCTCCACCGGCCTGCTCGTGTGGCTGTTGCCGGCCATGCGGTCCGCCTTCTTCGACGACCTCCGCCGCGTGTGCTGCCGGCGGGCGGTCGTCGAGCCGGCGGCCCCGCCGATCGATTGGGCGGTCGAACGCGAGGACCACTTCGGCTACTTGCGGCAGGCGTGGGCGTGAGCGGAAGCTTCGTTCGATTGTTTGTTCGCATAAACTCTGCGGGCAGGTGTTTGTGGACGACCTTTGCGAACGGCCGGCCGGCAGGTGGACGAAGGGGCCACTTATTTCGGAAAGGACTCCTGTGGGTGGCAATTTCGTCGACATTTCGGCCTCAGACCGGACTGTTGCGTTCCTTTCGCCGTCGAGTCGAATAGGCGGCTTTACCACACGAATGTCCGCCATGAAGGGGTTGTTGGTCGTCCTGCCGTCCATCGAAATGGTCCTCGGCTCGCTCTGCTTCCTTGTGAACCTCTACTTCTCGTGCCGCTTCAGCCGGCTGACCCAATTCTCGCGTAACCTGCGGGTGATCTTCGTGAGTTATTCGGGAAAGAAGAGAGTAATAAAAGGATGATTGAAGGCATTCACGCACACTTCGATCGCCTTCACTTCGCTCGTCCACCCGCTGCTTTTGTTCCTGCCGCCCGGCTTCTATTTGATCCGAGAAGGCAACCGGGCGGGGGCGGTGGTCGGCTACTCGCTCTTCTTCCTCTGCAAACTCTCGCTGCTCGTGGTCGACTTCAAGTTCCTGATGATCGCGAGGGAGCGGTTGTGGGCGTTCCGGCTGCGCGCGAGCTACGAGGAGTCGGACGGGCGGATGGCCGGTCGGATGATCTTCCTGCTGGTGTGTTCCCTCAATCCCTGAGCTCTCCCCTCACTTCTTCCTTCAGCTGGCCGGCGGCACGCTCTTCATCGGCGTCTTCACGGCGACCACTTTCCTCCTGCACCCGCAGCGGGCGGTGGACGAGAACCTGCTCGACAGCTTGAACACCGACCACTCGCTCCTGACCGTCCTCTACGTGAACCTCTTCGGCGAGTGCTCGTGGCTCTACTGCGCGATTGTTCGGTCTCCCTTCACCTTCTCTCATCCACCACTTGTTGCAGACCCTCAGCCGCCTCTCCAAGCAAGTGAAGGAGCAAAAGTACAAGGGGCAGACGTTGAGCGAGTCCTTCCTCGTCCGGGAGGTCGGAACGGTGATCTCCGTCCTTCGGCCCATCCTCCTCGCCTTCGCCCTCTTGGTGCTCGCGGTCGGCTGTCTCATGGTCGCCCAATTGTACCTCCACTTGTGGCTGGGCGTCTCGTTCTTCTCCGACGAAATCCAACTGCTGGCGAACGTGAGTCCGCGGCCCCGAAGTGGCCGTCTAATTGTTCCCTGCTCTCCAGTGCGGGTATTTGTGTCTGGCCGTCTACAACACGTTCTCCGCATTGTACTTGATCGTTGGACTCCCGGCCGTGCGGGCGGCCCTCGCCGATGACGTCTTTCGGCTCTTTGGGAAGAAACTCCGCTCCAACCAAGTGGGCCCGCAGGAGATCAATTGGGCCGCCGAGCGGGAGGAGCACTTCGAGTACCTGGACTCCATGTGGCGGTGAACAAAGGATGAAGGTCGTTCAATAAACCCGTTGAAAGGAAGAGCTGTAAGCGGAAACAAATGGAACGGAAGATCAGTCCGATTACTCGACTGCAAATCGCCGATTACCGCTTGTCGAGGAAGCAATTAGAAGAAGAACGAGGCAATTGGTTCTTTCTTCTCTGCCATCATTCCATTCGAAATGAGCGTGTTGGAAAGATTGCCGCCTTTCGACTGACGTCGAACCTTCTTTCGACGCTCTGCTTCCTCCTCTTCCCCCGCCAGTGCGAGACCGTGAGCAGCCGTAGCGATCAAACGCGAGATGGGGACCATTTAAACCGTTCGGCCCACATTGAACAAGAGCCCGAATCCAGAAGGTTTATTGGCAGGAGTAATCGCGAACGTCAAGCGGTCTCTTCTTTCTTGAAGAACACTTGCGGAACGAAGGAAGTCGCTTGGAGGGGGCTCGTGCAGGCGTAGCCGTGGATGAGCAGGCCGGCCGCCACTCCAACGACAACCCCGAGCAGCACGAGGACGATCGTCGTCCAGTGAGAGTGGGAGGAAGTGGCCGCCCTAGGGGTCGGATCGACCACTCGATCCCGTCGCTCAAGGAACGGGTCGTCCGCGTTGAAGATCGGGAACAGGAAGTGTCGAGACTTGAGTCTGGCAGAAAAGGCAGAACCGTTGAGCGTGGGAAGCTCTTTGGGAATGTAGAAGAAATGACTGCAAGAGAAAAAGGCAGTTTTATTTATCGACCTTCTTACTCACCCCTTATAACGAATGAGGTAGTGAAGGGGAACGTTCCCGGTCCCGCCTCGGGCGATCAACGTCATTCCGAACTTGTGGAAGAGCACTTGCTCGCGGTCGTGGATCAACCGCTCACCGTTGCTGTCCAGGTCGATGGCGCAGTGAATGTTCTCTCTCTGAACACGAGATGCTTTTCTTCGTTCCTCAAAGAACTTACGAAACAAAGTGCGGCGATGTCGGTTTTCGTGCGATGCGAAAGGGCCTCCGGCGGAATGTCATCGTAAGACAAGTGAGTCCGATCGCCGTAGTGGCAAGCCCACGGCGGATTCACTCGTTGCGCGCACTCATTGTACCTAAAAATGGACGAGTGTCTATAATGGGATTTGTTCTTACGGAATGCGGACGTCCACAACACTCGTTTCGTTCAAGAACAAGTATTGTTTGAAGAGGAAGTGGTGAGTGGTGTCCGTCTGGCCGCTTTCATACCCGTACAAGAACTTCGATCCCGTCCTAATTTTCTGCGTGTCAAAGATAGAACCCGGTCACTTACAGCGACAACAATATCGGAACCATTTCCGGCGCGTACGTGGTCTTGACGTAAAAGAACTCCTCTCCATCGACCGGGATCAAAACCTTGGGATAGGTCTTGAAAAACCCGGGCGCATCGTCGCAGACATCAACCGCCTCGTTGTGTTTGGCTGAAACAAAGTGCACACCTATTTATGTGGACGATCGAAACACTTGCATTTGAACAGACAATACGAACCGCTGTTCAGGCCCCACACTTCAAAGTAGTTGCGGAAGTCGCCTTTCTCCAAGGGGTGGTAGCGGGGGTCGTCGGGGATGTAGGACGGGCGGATGGCTGAAGCAAGCGGGTTGAAAGCAAAAAGCACAAGAGAAGTCTTACCGACACACGAGCCCGGGAGGAAGGCGAAGAGCAGCAGGAAGAGAATGACGGCCATCTCGCCCGCGTTCTTTCTGCTTCGAAAGTCTCCGTAGAACAGAGAGGCTGTTGATGTCTGTTGCCTTCGACTCCTTTCTCTTGTTGCTCATTCCCACCTTCCTCGTGGCGAGTGGACTGGAAGACGGCGTGTTCAAATTCGACTTCAATCCAGTCGGTTTGTTCTCCCGGCCATTGGAACGCCTTCGACGGATTGACCACGTTCAGGCGGCTTCTTCTTGTGGCTGGGGAGCGGGCGGCAGGCGATGCGGGCGAATTTCCACTTCGCCGTCGTCCCGCTCGTGGTTTCGAGCGAGGAGTGCGGCGAGCGGCGGGGCGGCTGTCCGCTCTACTGCGACGACGGTGCGTTCCGTCCTCTGGCTACTCAATCAAATGAACGCGTTTAGACGCCTTCTCATTTCTGTACTGCGAGTCGTCCTGCTTTCCGACCAGCGCGCCGCTCAAATCCGCCCTCTGCACGCCGCCGTTCCTCTCTTCCAACTCGTCCACCTACACGCCGCTCGGCGGCCGGTGGGAGGAGTCGCTGCGGTGCTGCAAGAACCGCTTCTTCGGCCACTTTGCTCGGGATTCCGTTCGGTTCGGGGAGGACGAGCAGGAAACTCCGCCATTCACACTGGAGTTCGTCGAGGGCACTTCGATGCAGGCAACGTTCGTTCGGGGGTTCTTCCTCGTCATCATTCGTTCCAGCGGCTTCAACTGGCGGCCCGCTCTCTTGGGCCTCGGGCTCGAAGATGCGAGCGGCCACGCGGGCTTCCTGCAGCAACTGCACGCGCAGCAGAGGATTTGGGAGCCCGTGCTGACGTTCGGGAGTGGCGGGCGTCTCCTGATGGGCGCCGTGGACCGCGAGGCGTGTGCCAACTGGAGTTTCGTGCCGCTCGCTCCGACGGCCGCCGGCTGGACGATTCGAGTGGAGAAGATCGTCCTCTTCGGCTTCGCGTTCACGAATCAACTGGTGAGTTCCCCTCCATCCTCGAATCGATTGATCTCTTGCAGGTGACGTTCACGCTGCTGCCGGGCGAGTTGGCCCTCCCGCCGGCGGTCCTCGAGTTCTTCCTCCGGCAGGACGTCGTTTGGCCCACGCCCTGCTCGGTCTTCGACCAGGATTTGTGCTTCCGGACGGACGTCGCCGACCACAACCTTTCGATCGTCAACGGCGGCCACACCTACACGTCGATCATCGGGCATGTCAATCGCTACGACCCGGACGTGTGTGCGCGCAACGGGCGGAATCAATCCTTCTGCTCCGCCGACGTGATCGCGCCGCCCTTCGGCTCGAGTTCCACCGAGGACGCGTGGACGATCGGCTGGTACACGCTGGGGCGGGGGATCTGCTGGTCGTTCGATTTCGCTCGGCGACGAGTGGACCTCGGGATGGCGGAAGAGGAGCCGTTTGAAAACCGGAAGAGAATAAACTGTAGGACTAAGAGCAAAGATGTGAAAGATTGACGAGTGTGCCTCATTTCGGTCAACGACATGCTGTCCATTGCCCCTCGTTGCAACCTTTAGCTGTTTTGCTTGCCCTCGGGTCGTTCGATCGATGTTTATTTCTCGAACGGACGAATGGTTGGATTACTCATCGAAGAGAGCGCTGGCTTCCGTCGGGTGACTCACAATCATCGAAAGCCGAGTGGACGGGGGCCGAACGAAAGCGCTACCGCTCGATTCTTGCGATTGACCGAGTATTTCATTAGTTTCAGCCCTTTTTTCGGGCATGAAGTCCAGGGTCTCGCACCCTGGGAGTTGCCGGACTTCCGCGATCGCTTCCACACGGCGAGCGGTCGGGGAGCGGTGGAAAAGCGAGCTGTTCGAACTGGACGAAGTGCCCGGCGGCCGCTTCCAGCTCGTCTTCGAGCCGAAGAGCGGGGAGGGCGACGAAGAGAGCGCCGTCTCGTCCGTCTGGCTCCGCTTCACGCTCTGGTTCGAGGACGGCGGGGATCGCAGAAGCACTGAACTCGGTGGGCGCGTGGACTTGCAGCATTGATTTCTGAATGTTGCAGAGGACAGGGAGATCTTCGGGGCGGGTGACGCCTGTGGATGGACGATCGCTGACCTCGTGCCGTGCGCGGGCCCCGTTTTTGTCTGCTGCGCGGCGGTGGTGCTCGAGACAAACGAGTAGCCGCTTGTTTCGCGTCGCTCGAATGAATTAAACGGAGATGTGCTCTCGCCGCTGTTTCCCACTGTTTCGGCTGCCACACGACAGAAAGAAAAGAGGGACTGGTGTTTGTCTTCCACGTGCCCCTACAATCCGCCGATCAAACCGAGTGGACGAAGTTGCCTCAGATGTTGTTCGAAACGAAATGACGGCTCGCTTGCTTTCTCCAGAAAGCGTGGACGGGAATCATACGCCATCGTCTCTCCGGCATCCCGAAGACAAAGAGAAAAACGAGTGTTGACGAATGAATTGTGTTTATTCTTTCCGAGCCACAATAATCACTGGGATTCAGAGTCGGCCTCCGTTTTGAAGTGAACCGTGGGAGCGAAGGAGGTCGTTTGGGTGGGCTTCTTGCACGCGTAGCGGTAGACGAGCACGCCAACCGCAAGTCCGCACACG
This sequence comes from Aphelenchoides fujianensis, assembly GCA_024699865.1. Classification (NCBI taxonomy): domain Eukaryota; kingdom Metazoa; phylum Nematoda; class Chromadorea; order Rhabditida; family Aphelenchoididae; genus Aphelenchoides; species Aphelenchoides fujianensis. The sequence goes on from JAMPIO010000211.1 coordinate 56,123, forward strand.
ATTCCGATGAGCACGAGAGTGATGAGCATCGAGTGGGAGTGGCCGGAAGGCGGATTGATAACGTGGACACGGCGTTCGAGGAACTTGTCGTCCCAGTTGAAGATCGGAAAGGCGTATAGGCGGGACTTCAGGTCGGCGGAGAAGGCGGCGTCTTCGAACGTTCGTAGGCCTTCGGGCAGGTAGAAATAGAGCCTGCAAACACAATAACGAAGGAACCTTCGATGCACTCACCCTTTGTAGCGGATCAGGTAGTGCGTGGGCGCGTCGTCCGTCTTGGGCCGCACGATGAGGCTCATGTTGAATTTGTGCAGCAGCACGTGCTCCTTGTCTCGGATCAAACGTTGTCCGTGGCTGTCCAGGTCGACGGTGCAGTGATGCTTGAAGTCGTGCTGAAACGACATCGGATTGCAGGGCGTCTGTACGACCGACTCACAAAGCAGAGAGCGGGGATTTCCTTCTTCGTGCGGGGAGCGAGTTCGTCGTCCGGGATGTCGTCGAAGGACAATTTGGGAGGAAGATCCACAATGCACACGCTGCGCTCCGAGTTTTGGGCCGCGCAGTTGCGAACGCTGCAGCAAGTATTGAAGTCTGAATGAAAGCTCATGAACTTACAAGGTTCGGACGTCGTAGATCGTCGTCGCGTTCACGAAAATCCAGTGCTCAAAGAGGTGGTCGTGCGTGGAGTTCGAGTGGTCGCGACCGCGCGCGTACAGCGTGACCGGGAAAGATCTGAAACTGCTCTCGGCGTGAGCATTCATCTCTTTTCTTCTCACGTCGTCCACAATGTAAGTCCAAGGAACGGCTCATTCAGATACTTCTGATAAACGTAGTTCTTCACTCCGTCGATCGGAATCAGCATCACGGGTCTTGCCTCTTGATAAAAACCCTTGTAGTGCGCTCCAACGAGTTTCCCGTGTTCCGCTGGAAACGAAGCAGGTAAAGAACGCTAAATCAACCGTGAAAACTTGCATTTGATCAGTGTGCCGTGGTCCAACGACTTCACGTGGCAGACTTCGAAGTATTCGCGGAAATCGCCTTCCTCAAACGGGTGGTAGCGGTCGCTGTCGGGGATGTAGAGCGGGCGAGTGGCTGAACGGAAGGGTTGAATGCGGGGTCCTCGTCCAGGCGGCTTACCGGAACACAAGCCCGGGAGGAACGCGAACAGAAGGAGGAAGAGAGCGGTGGTCATCGCCGTTCCGAACGAGCCTGCAAAAGTCAAGGATCAATCCGGAGAGTCTTGTTCGAAATCTTCGAGACGAGCAAAAGCCCGACGAATGCGGTCGACGGGAGCAAAAGCAGCGAGCGAACGGATGGCCGCCGATTGCGCCCGTCCTCCTCATCGGCAGCGTCAGAAATGCGGATCGTCGCGAGAGCGGCCCGTGCAGGACGAGCAAATGAAAGAAGACCGCCGATTTGCCGACGAACGGACATGTCGGCGCGCAAACGAGCTGCCGCGGCAGCCGAAAGTCCGCTCGATCGCGGAATTCGAACACACGAGCGAGCGACCGAAGGCAGTGACGGCCGGCTTTTCGAAGGAACGATCGATTGGCGCCGCAAAACAACTGTCTAGCCACCTGCAGAAAACTAATAAGCAAGCAGACAGAGAGTTTGCTCTCAAACTGGCCGAGTGATCCGTACTTTGTTGCGGCGTTGATCAGACCGCAAGCGACTTCAACAGTATGGTTCTTTTTTCCGCCTTCTTCGAGCCTCACAACTGACGGTCGAGATCCACGTGCAGCGGTGTGCATTCGAGCCTGACGATCAGGTTCGTTCTGCCGACCGGCCGGAAGTGAAGTTCAACCGATGCCCGCTTGCAAAAAAGGCGTCGACCGGCAAAAAAGAATGGAGCTAGCAAGAATCGAACTCGCGACTTCCTCAATGCGAATGAGGCGCTCTACCACTGAGCTATAGCCCCGCACACACGACCGCCGCGCCAACAAGACCACAAGAGAGGGGGACGAGCGGCGGGTGTGGGCGGGCGGGAGGCAGCAAGTGGATCGTGTTTGGGAGAAACCGACGGGGCAGTCGATGCGATGTGAAGATCGCCGTTATTTTCGCTTGAGCCTTTCGAGAACACTGCGCGTTCTCCCACGAATTCGATGCGGGCACTCCGCTCCGTCCTCGCCGCTCGCTGCTTCCTGCCCGCTCCGTCCTTTCAGTTCTCTTTTTTTCCTCCGACTTCTGCTTCCCATGACACGTAAGCCTACCCTTCTTTGCGCCCTTACTCTTCCCCGTTCAGCCCACGAGTCCACGGTCCTCTTGACCGACGCGCACGTGTTCGCCCACTTCCCGCGACGAGCGCAGCCGGGCGGCAGCTGCGCGACGTTCGGCGGCCGCTTCGCGCTGCTGCGGCTGGGCGGCTACGAGCTCGTGGACACGTTCGGCGGGACCACTCGGTTCGTCCGCCCGCCCGCCCCGCCGACCGCCCGCCGCTTTCAGGCCGCTGAAGTGCGACTTCCGCTCGCTGGCGGCGGGCGTCGACGGCTTCCGGGGGCCCGCCCGCTTCAAGCTGCCGCTCGTCCACCTCGTGGGGCGCGCGCACGTGGTCGCCGCGTTGCGGAACGAGCCCAACGACCTGCTGCTGGTCGCCGTCCTCCGCTGGAGCGAGGCGGCGGGCGTCTTCGTGGTGGACAACGTGGTCCGACTGCCGGCCGAAATCCACGTCTACGACGCGTTCGTGGCGGACGGCGGCCGGCCGGAGGCGTTGGGGCTGGCGGGCTCCGACTTCTTCGGCCGCTTCAACGTCCTCACGCGCCTCCGACTGCACGCGACGGCCGGCGGCTGTCCGCGGCTGGAGCTGCTCGAGACGACGCGCTTCCCGCGGATGCTCTTCGCCCTCGCGCTGGACGGCGACTCGCTCTTCGGCTTCCCGTTCCCGCCGGACGGCCGCTTCCGGGCGGGCGGCGAGCTCGTCGAGTTCTCCCTCCGCTCGGCCGAGTGCTCCGCCCGCCCGACCGGCAGCGAGGAGGGCGCACTGGACTTCGGGAACGCGGATCGCGTGAGTCCGCCGCCTGCTCCCCTCGACCGCCCGCTTTCAGCTCCGCTCGCTGTGGGTGGGCGGCGTGTTCGTGGTGGCCGCCGACCGCCGCCTCTTCGCCTTCAGCCGGGCGGACGGCCGCTGGCGCCGGACGCCCTTCGAACTGCGCAGTCGGGCGGTCTTCCTCGGGACGGACGGCGGCGTGTTGATCGCGCAGGACGAGGAGGGCTTCTTCTACCGCTTTCCCATCACGTGAGTCCTCCTACAATGCTCTCTGCGTACTCTTCTCCTTGCAGCAGCCCCGACTCGCTCCGCAACTCGTGCTGGACGACCGTCTCTCGACTCTCCGGCGGACACTCGAAAGCTCTCTCGGCCGACTCGTCTTTTGACTGTTCGAATTGACTGTTTGTTTGTGTTCCGATCAGTAATTAGTGTTCTCTTTCCTCCCGTTTGTCCCCCTGCTTCTCACAATAAACTCCCGAGATCGGTCGTTGTTTGGACGAAAGGAACGATCAACGTGCCTCGTGGAAATCGCGGCTCCAGCGAGGTGCAGGCGGCTGTTCGCCTCGCGCTGCCCGGCGAGCTCGCCAGACACGCCGTCTCGGAGAACGCGAAAGCGGTCACAAAGTACGCGATGAACACCCGCAGTCGACCTGAATTTTCTGTTGTCTGTTTGAAGTGGAATAAAGCGGTTCTGATTGCTCATGGACAGTCGAGTGGCCGGCAAGGAGGCGGCAAGTGAGGCCTTGGGACGCTCACACAAGAGACGGCTTAGCGACGAGGAATTTCGCCTGCCAGTGCACCAGACTTTACCGGGAACGGTCAACTCGACAGACCGCGGTCTCCCCTTTTGAATCAAAGTGCGGTCCGAAGGTCCTTGACGACGCATTCCTTTCGCAATGAGCCGCTCGCCAAAGGAGCACTCCAACAAGGACCAGAAGGCGGCGCGCGTTGCCGTCCGAAAGGAGTGACCGCCGGCCATTCCGAGTGAACGGACGAAAGATCGGGGCACTTCATCGCTCATCGCCGCCCTCAATGGTGTCGAGTGTTTTGGCAGGCAGGAAGGTGACCAAAACGACCTCTGAGCAGTTATGTCACAAGCGGCGTTCATCGCCTTTGACCCCCGCATTCCATTTGCTCGGCAAACGCGCGATTAGGCGCGTTATGTGATTGCTTGCTCATTCGTTGATTCCTCTCGCTTCAGATCCCTCACAAGCCAATGGCGGAAATAACCGTTTTCCGCTGGGAACAGGGGAACGTCCTGCAGCGACTCAAAGAAGCGGCCCGCGGCGACGAGTGGAACAGCCCCGAGTTTGAAGTGAAGGGCGTGCCAGGGGCCAAGTTCGTGCTGTGGTTCTACCCCAAGGGAGAGGGGCGAGACGACAGCGAGGAAGGGTTCTGCGCGGCCTACCTCTACGTCCAGGACTTCGGCGGCCATCCGTTCGTTCGCCTGAAGATGAAGCTGGGGCTGGAGAGTGGAGGCTTGTGCGGACCGAAGTGGGGTGCGTTGTTCTCATTCAATCCCTCGAATGCTTCTGTTCAGAGAGCGAGCACAAATTTGTCGCCCCGCAAGACAGCGGTTGGGGACCATCGCACTTCGTCCCGCTGCGATGCCTCCAGAAATTCGCTCGCGATGGTCCGCTGTTCGTCTGCTGCTCGGTGCGGCCGGTGGATCCGATCGACGCGGTCGCGTGGGCCGAGAAGGCGGGCGCGACGGCCGTCCGCCGCAAGATCGCCGCCACCTTCGACTCGGGACACTTCACGGACGCCGAGGTCCACGTGCAGGGGAAGGTCTTCAAGGTTCGTCTTTCCTCTATCTTCCTTTCCACTTCTCCTCTCTGTTCAGGTGTCCCGGGCGATCATCTGCGCCGGCTCGCCGCACTTCCGCGCGATGTTCACGAACGAGACGAAGGAGAAAGAGCGCGGCATCGTGGAGATCAAGCAAGTGAGCGCCGACCTCGTCGAACTCCTCCTCCGCTTCCTCTACTCCGGCGAGGTGAAGGGCCTGCCGAAGGCGGCCGCCCGCCTCCTGCCCGTGGCCGACTACTACGAGGTCCTCGAGCTGGCCGTGAGTTCTCCTCCTGCTCCTTCTTCCACTCGTCTTGTTGCAGGCGCTGTGCATGGAGGCGCTGCTCGCCCAAGTGTCCGTCCAGTCGGTCCTCCGCGACCTGCAGCTCGTCTTCCGCCACGACCACGAGGGCGCCTTCAAGCGGAAGTTCCTCGCGTTCGCCGGCAAGAACATCAAACACGTGCGCCAACAGCCGGACTGGACGACCGCCTTCATTCGGGAGAACGCGGAGATCGCGGACGCGCTGCTCGGATCCGTTCACGTGTGATCGGAATCCTTTCGTTTGAAATCCTTGCTGTTGTCGTTCTGTCACTGAATAAAGAATGCTTTCTGTTAACTCGGTCGCCCGCGATAGGAGGGTTAGTTTTGAATCGAGCGCATGGGCGGGCAGGGCGTTTGGGCGAGGAAGGCGGCCGGAATGACCGCGGGGCACTCGGACCGCGTCCCCCGATCGCTGCTGCCCACCACTCGGCACTCCCCACTCAATTGCTCGCTCGTCCTTTCGCGCGTCATGTTCCCTTTTCCGCGCTTTCGGGCGCCGCAATGCTACGCGAAGAACCAGTTCACGACCGTCGGGCAGTTCGAAGCGAATCGCCTCTTCACCACCGGCCGCTCGATCCTCGCCTTCAAGCACACGGGAAACGACGAGAGGATCGGAGTGCTGGACACTTTCTACGGACTGGAAGTGTGAGTTCCTCGTCTTCTATTTCCCTCATTCTTTGCAGCTTTCTGAACCGCTCTGAGGACAGCGCAAACATCGAAGGCGCAGTTGTGGACTGCTTCCAAGTGGAGGCGGACGTGAGCAGCCGGACGGCCACCCTCCTGCTGGCTGCACGCAGAGGCCCACGACCGGCAACACTCTCCGTCCAGGAAGTAGACGTGGACTTCAATCAAAAAACCTTCACCGCCCGACCACCCGTTGGGGTGCCCCGAAGAGGAGCGTTGGTCTTTTTCGAAGCTTCCCGCAAGTGGATCCACCCGAACGCGGATCCCAACGTCTTCCTTGTGTCCGCTTTCTACAGCGGTGCCATCGTCTGCCACACGTTCTTTCGCGATGCGCAGGTCATCAAAGGAGTGCCGCAATTGGATTTCCTGCGATTCGGACACGAGTTCCGGGCCGTCCACGTCCACAACGAGCGATTGTTTGCGATCGACTGCCCGGGCAGCTGCCTTCAACTCTTCCGGTGCAGTTCCCGCAATCCGAATTCACCGCGCAAACAATTCCACGAGTTCGGCGATCACTCACAACTCGTCCGCAAAGTGAGTAAACAGCCGCCTTTCCCTCAAGCATCGTCCGTTTGTTTAGCCCCGTTCCTTTGTGTGCAGTTTTGTGCGGGGCAGCCTCGTGACCGTTTTGGTGTCTATCGAGAGTTCGATGGGCGCGATAGAAGTCTTGTGCACCTCGCTCGACAACGACGACGACGTTTGGCGTGAAGTCCAGTGGCCGCAGTTCGCGGAGTTCGAATGGCCGTTCTGCCCGTGGACGTTCGTGGACGGGATCTTGAGCTTCCACCCCGTTTGCGAGTTGGACTGGGAAGAAAAAGAAATCAACGAATTCCACTCCTACCGCATTCCAATCGAGTACACTACGCTGTTCTTTTCTCCTCCTCATCCCTTCGCATTCAGACGGCCGGAATCTCTAGGCTACTCGGCGTGGTTCCGAGTGCTCCGCTTCGAAAACGTGGAGATCGACGTGCTGCAGCGAGGCGCCTGCCGTCCGCTCGCGACCACCGGCTTCTACCTCAACAAAATCACGTTTGTCTCGCCGTTCCGCTTATTCCTTCGTCCCGATTATGACGTGCGGCAATTCCTGCTCGGCGACAAGGCGGCAGCCTTTGAGAACTCCTACAACCTGCTGCAAAGGTCGACACTCTCTTGCAAATCCGCACCATCCGCCGATCAGGCGACCGCCCAATCGAGCACTGGCCGCGACGACGAGGAAGGTGGGCGAACATCGATTCCTTCAATCTCCCCGTCCAATTGCAGAAGAACTGCAGCGCGCCATTCGAGAGTCCCTCCAACCGGCCGAAGAGCAGTCGGGACCGTCCGGATTCCAGCAAGACGACTCTTCCGATCCGTCGAGCGAGCAGGAAATCGGCTTCTTGGAGGAGGACGATGAAGATTTTTGAAACCCTTTCAATCTCAATAAAAAAGAGAGGCCCTGGTCAGAATCGAACTGACGTTACTGGATTCAAAGTCCAATGTACTAACCACTATACTACAGGGCCGTCGAAGAGCACGGCAGAAGACGGAAGGCAGGAACAGCGAGGAGGGCGTGATTCAGCGACGGCGATCGGCACCCGCCCCGTTCAACGAATTCATCCAACCGCCGCGTTTATTCTCCGCACCGATCAGACGGACGGCTACACCTGATCCCGACTGCCGCCGAGCGTCGTCTCGGCGGACGGGCGGTTGGGGGCGGCGAGTTCGGCGGTCGCGTCGGTGGGCGGCGGCTCCTCTTGCGTGGCGTCCAGCCGGTGGAGCTCGTCGAGGATCTTCGGTTCGGAGGCTGCAAGCGGGCGGGATGAGGAGAAAGCGGGGGGGGACTCGCCTTTGATCGCCTCCTTGATCTTCGCCGCGTCTTCTTCCAGCTGCTTCAACTCCTCGGCCGCTGCAACACGCGAGCGAGCGGTTGGGTGGGCGGGAGGTCGGGGGACTCACTGGGCGACGCGACGAGTAGCCCGTCCTCTCGGTCCTCGTGTTGGGTCTTTTCGGACGGCTCGGGGAACTCCTTGCGCGTCTTCTGAAGCGGGCAGTGAGCGCGTGAACCGCCCGCCCACCTTCTTCCACCGCTCCTCCTGCTCCGAGGGCCCGGCGGGAGTGGGTGGCTTCTTGCGGGCGGCCGGCTTCCCCTTCGGCCGCTCCGCCGCCTTCTGCCGGTCGACCGGCGGGGCGGAGCGGTGGGCGATCTCGTTCGTCTTCGTCGTCTTCGTTCTCTTCGTCGAGTCGCTGCCGACCGCCGCCACCTGGGGGAGCTTCGCCGAGAGCTGAGTGGGTTCCGTCTGTAACGGAAGGGAGTGGGAGGAGCAGAGAAGAGAGGACTCACTTTCTCAGCGCATTTGATCGCGTCCTTCGGCCCGAGGAGCGCCGCCCGATCCTGCCCCGGCTGGCTGCTCGGCTTCTTTTTGCTCGTGCAGCAGCCCATCTCGTCGCTGGGGAGTGGCCGACCGGAGTGGGCGAGTGGTGGAGCGAGTGGAGGGATGAGGGCGGGAGCTCAAAAGGAATGTGAAGGACAGCATGCAAAGCGGGTCGGCATTTCACGCCTTTAGGGAAGCAAACGAACTGGGTTGCAGTCAGCAACACTACACTTTCTATTGCCTCGCTCCCGTGAACAAACGGTCAAATAACAAGTTTATCGATCGAACGCCAGTGAGCATTGCATAAACCCAAGTGCATGTTCAAAGCACAACTTTTGTCTGTCCATGCTACGCGGATTCCAGCGCTTGCTTGAGCTCTGCGTCCTCGTGCTCCGCGGCGAAAAGGACGGCGGCCGTGTGATGTTCGCTTGAGTTCTTGCTCGTCCGCTTGATCGACTCGACGCACGCCTTCTGCAACGAAACGGGATTGAAGGGAGATTTATTGACTCGCTTGCCTTGAGGTTGGGCATCTCGAGCCGTTGGGCGGCTACGTACAACTCGTGCGCCCGCCCGTCCAAATCGGCCACTTGCTTCTTCTGAATCCACTCGATCACGGCGGCCATCGTCTCGCTGCTGATGCCGTCAGGCAGGCCCTCGTTCAAGTCCTCTCCTTTGGCCAGCTTCCTCGCAAAGAACGCGCTCTCGCCGATCAGAAGTTCTTGGTCGACCTCCAAGCAAAAAAACGTTGATTTGGGGTCATTTCAGGAAACAAACCTGGAACTCTGTCCCGTCCACAACGATCGACAGCGAGCGCTCGTCTTTGGCTTTCTTCAGCTTCGGCGGACCAGCTTCTTCGTCGTCCTCGTCCATCTGCCGGGAGCGCTTTGCGGCAGTGCGTTCGGTTTGGTTGATGGCGGCCGCCTTCGGCATCTCGCCGTGAGCGGCGGGCGCGTCGCGACGCAGCTTCAGGAGCAAACGGAACGGCTGACGCCCGACAAAATCCCACAACTCTTTTGCGTTGACCTTGTGCCACATCTTTCGGAAGCGCTTGTGTCCGCACCGCTCGTTTGGCGGACAGCCGCAAAATTCGAACTCGCGGACTTTTGAAAGCAACAGACCGAACGAATGAACGGTCAGGTGTCTCAACTCACCTTTGTGGTGGAACTTCGTCTCCTTCTTGCTGTTCTCCACCGCCCATTCGAATGCGAAGCTCACCCGCCGGCGGCCGAAGAAGCGCGACAGGACGAACTCAAAGTCCGAAGTGCCTGACCGTTCGTTTGGCGGGAAGAAACGCAGGAAGAACTCGACGTCTTCAAAGCGTTCGCGCAACGCCTCCCCCGCTATTTTGCCGACGTAGAGCTCTTGCAGGCTGAACGTGGTGCCCTCCGGGTCGCGGGGCGTGTAGGGCACTAAAAGGAAAAAAGAACGTACGAAAGGATCTGTGAGCTCGCTCACCATTGCCGTCCTCGTTCTGCTGGAGTTGTCGAGACAAACCTTGCAGCACGCTCTCGTCCAACTCGACCTCGAACTCGGCGAAGAGCTCCTCGTGCTCTTTTCGGGCATCTTCCAGCTTCGAACGGGGCACTTCGAACTTCCAGCGTTCTCCCCGCCAGCGGTGGAAGACGAAGCGGTCCCATTCTGAATGGAAGTGAAGGAGAGATGAGTGAACGGAGACTCACCGCTTTCGGCCACCACTTCCGATCGCTCGCCCAGCACACGGCAGCGGAGTTGCAACTTGACCGGACTGAAGGCTCCAAAATTCGAGATGAAGACGCCAAGTTCGGCCGTTTTGTCGCCCTCATTCTCTTCGTCTTTCGTCTCGCAGAACGTCTGAAAGCGGAGCTCGTGGCCGAGCTCGCGCTTGAAGTCGTACGACTGCGAGCGGAATTCGCCCTCTTCCGCCGGGATCGCAAAGCGGCAGACGGCGTTCCCGTTCTCCAGATGGCGGCACGTGCTCTCTACGTTCGGCGATTTTTCTCTGCGATGCATGACCTAAAACGAAAGGAAATGAGTAATCTGTGTCCTGCGCGTCCGCCGGCTCGTTCACAAATAAGCAGGTGAAATCGATCGCCGGGATCAGCCCAAGCCGAGGAGGACTTTCAATTGTCCGTTTATTGATCAGCAAAGCGCGACGGAGCAGCCGTCCGCGCGCGGAAACGACGAAGCCGACGAACAACCGAATACAACTGGGCCGACTGAGGAGAGCGGGCGCGTGGCGAACAGCCGCGCGGAGAACGAGAGCGGGGCAACAACTCAACGCGGCACAATTCGCCGTTAATCGGCGATACAGGGCGGTCAAGGGGACATCCGTGAATTGATGGACGAGTAATCGAAAGCAACACGCTCACGAATTAACTACGAAAATCGTAAAATCGGGAAGAAAAGTGAAAAGAAAGTGTTGCCAACGGCTTTCCGCGGGAAATCCATTAGCGAGTGGACGGCGGCCGGCCCATCGCTTTCAGGCGGTTCTCCGTGTAAAGAACACTCAACTCACGCCGCCGTCCGCCCGTGGAAGGGAGCCGACTGCCAACGGCCGCCAACGTCTATTTGCATTGAATCAAAAAAGCAACATCTTTCGCCGGGGTGTCGCTTAGTAGCAATCTGCGGGTTGCTGGTTTGCAGATGATTGAGGCGATTCCGCAGCACTCGTACTCGTCAGCTCGGTTTGGGCGACACGCGACGCCGTCCGGATGACCTCTCTCGCCCGTTATCGACTCTTTCTTTGTTCGCCCCGGGACTTTTCGCCGCGGTTTCGCAAGTGAGCAAAACGGGCGTCTTCATTGGCTTCCGCACCCCGAATGTTTGCAGACTTCAAAATAAATCCTCCGCGTCGACTCTCTTGGCAGGCCTGTTCGTTTATTCGCGCAGTCAGTGCTCGATGAACTTCATGCCCGGATCGAGGAACGAGAGGTCGGCGGGCGGCTTCTCGTCCTGCCGTTTGGGCTGCTCGGGCGGGGCCGACGGAGGACGAGCGGCGGGGGCAGGAGGCGGGCGGTCGGCCGTCGATTCCGCCGGCTTCACAAGGACGAGGCGAGTGGGCGGCGGCGGCGGCTGTTCGGCGGGCACGTAGACGACGGGCGGCGGCGGGGCGCTTTGCTCCACGATCACTTCGTCGATGTCGTCGTCGTCGTGGCGGGATCTCCAGCGGCACTGAAAGCATGAGAACGAAATGATGCGGTTGATCGACCGCCCACTCACCACAACGCTCACTCCGACGAGCAGGCAGCAGAGGAGGAGCAGGAGGACGACCACTCCGAGTGAGATGCACTGCGGGTTGTTGCAATGGCCGCCGCCCCCGTACCACAACCAGCCGCCCGGCGACCAGTAGCCGCCGCCGCCGTACACGCGCGTGCGACGGATGATCGTCCGACCGCCACTTGGTCTTGCGCCACTCGGCCGTCCGCCACTCGGCCTCCCGCCGCCCGACGGACGGCCCCAGAATTCATTCACTGCGGCCATTCCACCGACCGCTCGAGTGAGTGAGTGCGAGGTGGAATGATCTCTCGCCGGCGGTCGATGAAACAAACAGCAGCTCCATGCGCACAGGAAACCCTTCCGCAATCGATGCCTTCTTTCACCGGAACGTTTATTTCGGAATGCCTGCATGTGAAAATGCAAACAACGACAAAGGTAACACGATTCCAGCAAGCAAAAGGACGATTCGGTCACCCGGATTCGAAGATTAACCGAGCAAGGAAGGAACAGGCGGTTAATCGGAGAATAGGACGGGCCTGAACTCCTCGAAGTGATCGAAACGATCGGGTGGGTTTTCTGCCGCGGCCGCCTCGTCTTCGGAGGAGTCCGGAGGTTCCTGAACGTCAGGGATCGTTCAATTCAAAGAAAACACTCGCTTACATCTTTCTCGTGTTTGTTCACCGGGTAGTAGACGCTTTCGATGCGAAAGATCATGGGCTTCGGGCCGTCCGGCCAGTCGTAGCGGAAGACGAGGCACATCCGCCCGTGTTCGTCGACGGGATCCGTCCAGAACGTCGCCCTGTCGAAGGGCTCCATCGCCCTCACTTTCTGCATCCAGTCGACGTCGAACTGAAGCGGAAGAACAGAACAATTGTGAGCAAAACGGCGAACGAACGTCGGAAGAGCCGTATGAATGGCGGAGTTTGATCGTGACGAAGATTCGCTGTAATCCGGCCACCTTTAGGCGCTCGCGGGATTCCATGCACGCGGCCCACAACTCCGAGAAGTTTTCGACAAAGTCCCCCGAAACGTGCTGGAATCCGAACAACAGAAATAAAATGATCATTAGAAACCCAACGAAATGCTTCTCGTCGATGTGGAGCTCCTCAAGGGAAGGAAAGCGGCGGCAAAACGTTTCGATGGCGTCGCAGTCGGAATCCCATCGGAATCGAGAGAAATCAGTGAGGAGGCCCAGCGACCTGATCGTGGGCGACAGGATTCCATCCCTGCAACCCCACAACTCTCGAAGAAATCAAACAAAAGAAACGAACGATGAATTGTGGGCGCCAAACGCCCATCGGTCCACGTCCAGTCGGTGGATTCGGTGACGACTTAGGGACTCGTAGTCGACTTCTAAAATCCATTGAAGATCAAAGAAACAAGCGCAGAAAAGTCGTACGTCCGTAGGGAAAAGCCAGCTTCTCCAAATCCAACGGCGGCAGTCGCTTCATGAAGTACGGCTGGCACTTCAGTTCTTGAAGTCGAGGAATGACTCGTTTGATGAACGCCGCCTTCCCCGCAGACTCGTGGCAAGGTTCAACAGTCAGGCGGTTCAGGACTGAAAGAAGCTAGCAAGCAAGTGAAAAGACATGGCCGAATGCACTCACATTCTTCCACTCGCTGCATCTCCGCCCAGTCGACGTCTTTCGTCCACTCCAAATCTAAGTGGAGGGGAATGCGGAGGAGCAGGGCGATGGCGCCCATCTTTGGCTGACTGACGGGAAACTCCACCACCGACGAGCCGACGCCCAAATCCAACTTGAGTGTCGGGCCGGAGCGTAGCAGCCGGAATTCGAAGCCGCGAGCGGTACGACGAACGGACGCCAGTTGAGCGCGAGAAACCGACTAAATTCGAGCAAAAGATGAACCAAATTCACGAGAAACCAAGGAGAACTGACCGCCAAACGCATCAATCGAAGCGGTCCCCTTTTCTTCTTCGTGCACATCGCGTCGACCAGCAGGAAACGATTGAGGCCATCGCGCACCGCAGTCGGCCGGATCCTCGGCCGCAGCCTGTTCGGAACGTCTGCCGCCATCATTTCGCAAGACTTTAGACGCAAATTGTTGTGAAATGCGAAAGAAGATGGAAGCCGTGCAGCAAGCAGGTTTGGCGCACCGCAACACGCAAGCTGAAGAAATATTCGCGGCGGAACTTCCCGATTGCCTCGCTGCTTATCATTCTGGAGGAGTGGCCCAACAGTCGGGTGTCGGCAGGACGTCTGAATTCCGTTGATTGAAAGGTAGAGGAAATCAACGGAAATCCACTTCCGCTTTTTGTTCCGTTCGGTGCGTGCCGAGAAAGAACGAGTCCGCGCGCTTCAAAATAAAAAACGGCTCCGCAAAAGAACCCACTTCAAAGTAACATCAAAACAATGACCGCCTGACACCTGTTATCAAAACAGCAAAAGCAAGGCCCTGGTCAGAATCGAACTGACGTTACTGGATTCAAAGTCCAATGTACTAACCACTATACTACAGGGCCGTCGAAGACGAGGCGGCGAGCGGCGAGACGAAGCGGGCGGCCGCTGGGAGGCGAGCGGCGGACGAGAGCGACGAGGGGCGGCTTGCGGGGCGGCGGGAAGACGAGTGCGAGTGCGGATAAGCGGCGATCTTTTTTGTTTCTTTGAAGGCGGGTGATCTTGGTTGGTGTCGTTGATACCCGAGAGAGTCTCGTTGCTTGATTTGATCAGCCGGAATTCCCCGGGTCCAGCAACGCTTTCACTGCGAAAGGCGCTCTTCGTGCAGTCGTTTATTTTATTACAACTCGTTAACAACACACAAACAAAACAAATGCAATGCAATACAACCGTCTACTCGTGGTCCATCTCGGCGAGGATCTCGGAGTGAATGGGGGCGAGTTCCGCCCACTCGGGCAGCGCGATCACTTCCGCTCGGTTCTCTCGGGCGAAACGGAACACGCGGGCGCGGAACACCTCGCAGTGGGGCAGACGGAAGGCTAACTCCAGGGCGTCAACGATCGTCTTCAGGGAGAGCTGTTGGACGATCGAGTCCGTGCACATCTTCTGCAAACGAGCGGCCTTGAGAACGAAGCGGAAAGCGGGACTCACGACGAGGAGCGGCAGTTCGTAGCGGTCGGCGACGGACAGCAGTTCGAGGGCGACGGCGTCCAGGTCGCGCACCACTCCCGCATACAAAAAGTAGAGCATTTGGCGGACGACGCCCGCGGGGAGGTCCCTGATCTCAACGACGTTCGTCTCGTGCTCCCGCGTGCCCGGCTCGAACATCGCGTCGAACACGGGCGATTGCGAGCAGACGATCGCTTTCGAGGCCTGCAGGAGAGCGAAGTGATGATGAGAGTGAAGAAACAAGCTAGTGGTGTTTTACGGGGAACACCTGCCCGTCCGCGTGGATCTCGAAGTCGGCGTACTTCTCGCGCATGAACGTCTCGGCCAGTTGCCGGCGGAACGGCGTGCAGCCGGACGACTCGACGGCTTCCAACAACGGCCGAACAGTGCAGCAGACGGCGATCGGACCTCCAGCGGCCAGTTGAAGGAGGTCCTCCTGCGAGAGGAAGGAATTCCACCCGTGGCGCGGATTCTTGGCGTCGAACGAGCGGTGGACGGCTGAACGGAGAGCAGAGTGAGCGGGACAGAAGGGAGGAGAACTCACCGTATTTGTGCGACCGACGTCCTTCGCGGCCTTCGATCCACACTTCTTGTTGCACAAAGACTGCGGAGTCCAGTCCTTCCGCTTGGATCCACACCGCGCAGTGCCCCGCCTTCCCCTCGATGCTGCCCGTCGGCTGGAAGTCGACCGTCCACTTGGCGCCGTTCACTCCCGCCACCACGAACGGGCCGCCCTCCCAGCTCTCCGTGAAGGCGGTCGCCGCGATGCGGCAGCTGAAGTCGGGGACCTCGAAGCGAAACTCGGTGGGGTGATCGGAGAGCACGTGGGTGCGGCGAACGGCCCACGGGAAGCGGCAGCAGAAGACGAGAGGCTCGTTCGCCAGGGCCGCGCGTTCTTCGGCGAAGAGGAACGCCGCCCATCCGATCGACGCCTTTGTGGAGAAGTCGAAGAGGCCCTCTGCAACAGACGAGAGATCGAATGAACGAAAGGAAGGACTCACTCTTCAGTCCGCTCGTCGTCCCGTCCGCCCGCTCGATCCACGCGCTCACTTCCATCAGCGGGATGGCGGCCGGCTCGCCGAGAAGACGCAGGTGGAGGGCGCTCGACCGGCCGTCCGTCTTCCGCGTGCCGCACGGGCGGAATTCGAGGACGTACTGAATCGAGCGGCCGTCCGGAAGTTCGAGGACGTGCGGCTCGCCGGTCCAAAGGTCGCCCGCCTGCGCGCCCGCCACACGCTGCGAAAAGTCGGGGACCTCCCACGAGGCGACGTTCGGATCGGCGCGGGACAACCGAGAGGACACCGTCATCGTGATCGCAATCGAACTGAAATCAACAGATGAGGGACCGTTGCGGAAGGAAAACGGGTCGGCGGGCGAGAGAGCGGCGAGGAAGCGCTGCGAAATGCGAGCGGGTGGGCGCTGCGAAAATCACAACCGAAATGCGGGCAGGCGGGGCGCGTTCGGGGGGCGGCCAGCGATCCTTCCCCCGCTCGGTGATGAAAGCGGAGTGGGGACGCCGAATGCGGCAAGTGGTAAACAAGCGGATTCCAGAACGTGAAACGCATTGATTGGAAGTGTCGCGCGAAGGTCTTCATCTCCCAGACGCCGACCACATGTCGAACCGAACGAGGTAAACAGGCGGGACCCGAGTAGGTCCCGTCCCCTTGAAAGAGAGTCAGAATTAGAGGAAGAGCAAGCTGAAGAGGATACACGAGAAAATGCAAGAGTGAAACGAGCGGAAGAAAGAGAGACAGAAAAAGAAGGCCGCAATCCGCGGGCCGTCAATCGGCTGGAATGCGCTCGCCATGCGTGGGGCGGCCCGATCGAGGGCAGGCGGCGGTCGGCTTGCCTTTTGCGTCGGTTTGTTTGGCGTTCCGTCTCGCCCGCCCGATTCACGAGGGAAAGGCGCAATCGGCTTCCACTGGCCCTCGGAAACGAATGCAAAATTACCCCAACGGATTCGACAAACGAACACAGAGATAAGCGTATATTCGTCTCTTACCGCAGACAACAACACCGATCCGCAACAAACAAAAGCAAAATGTGATTCCGTTGCGGGGAATCGAACCCCGGCCTTCCGGGTGAGAGCCGAAAATCATAACCACTAGACTACAACGGACACACTCGGCTTCGGCGGCGGGCGGCTATGAGCCCGCTGGAAGCCACGCAGTGCACGTTCAACTCGCATCTTCCGCTCGTATGTTTTGCTTGCATGTGTGTGTGACCCGCTCAAGTTGCTTCCAACCCGCTGCCTCCCGCTCTTCGCCTCCCGCTCGCCGCTCCCCGCTTGCTGCCTTCGACGCCGCCCGGCGCGGCAGGCGGACCGCTTTTTACGCTCGCCGCAGAAAAGAGGAACGTTGGGTATCTACCCACCGTTCTGTTCGAAGGCCCAGTGGCGCAATGGATAACGCGTCAGCCTACGGAGCTGAAGATTGAAGGTTCGAATCCTTCCTGGGTCGCAATACCTTTTTATCTATCGATAAATTAGTCGCGGTAATCCATTTAGTAGCTTACAAGCGGGTAGTGGCTGCTTCCCGGCCACTACAGCTCAATTTCCTCAATCCTTGTGTCCACAAGCTTTCGAACAGCCGCTTCTGTCGCATTTCCCACCTCTACTTTCTGCTTCCACCTTCGGATACCCTGCCGTCATCCATGGACTGCGGACACCCGTCCTGCTTCTCTACTCGCTCGCCTTCCTTACTCGCACGCTCCTTTACGGATGCCACCAATCACCCGCTCGTATGATCGCCCGTTTGTCCACACTCGACCTCTGCATGCCCTCTCCACCGCTCACTCGACCATCTCGACGCTCGCCCACCCTTTCCACACGATTTCTGACATTCACTTTGACCACTCGCTTCCACTTGTTAACTGTCCACCACACCCACTCCAACATCCCGTCCGACCTCTCACGCCCACCTGCTGACCCCGCCGTTCACCGTTCCACCCATCCCGCCACCAGCCCACGACATTGCGACCACCTCCCTCCACTGCCGACTCACCGCTCCATTCGCCGCTCCGACCGCCGGCTTCTGCACGCGACCGCCCGGACGGCCGCACCGCTCCCGGCTGACCACGTGCGGCCAACTTCTCCGCATTGTCAGTTCCTTCTCACACAAATCTAGACCGACCACGCGGGAGTACCGATTGCCTGCGGATCAGCAACTTCCCCGCCTTTAATTGAATCCAATGGCTGGAGCGTTCAGACTTCGCGCAACAAACCCGGCTCGAATGCAACCGTTGGATTAGAATAGGCGGTAATGAGTAGAAGGCTCATCTGCAACTCCTGTTGTCACTTCAACTGGTTCTCAGAAGGCGCAAAACCCTGCTCTTTCATCCACACCCACTCGAGAACAAGTGTGTTTCGGCCTGTCGGAGCCAGCGGTTTATTTGGGTAAAACGAAAGAACAGAACAATCGAAAGAGTGCGTGGAGAACGAGTGGAGTTTGGGAAGATCTACAGCAACAAACAAACGGGTTGGGCGGTTTCTCCGTTGACTAGGAGCACAAGAGGGGGTTAGAAGGTGGATGGGAGCAGCCGCTGCTTTCACTTCTTGCTCGTGCCCGGCTGCTCACCCGCGGGGTTGGCGTCGTCGAAGGCGCTCATCGAGGAGATCATGTGGCGGCAGATCTCCTTGGCCGTCTCCTCGTCCGCGATCTTCAGCAGCTCCTCCGCGGTGGTCGGGCCCGCGCTCATGATCTTCATGAAGGTGGACATGAGGTGCGGCGGCATGTCGATCGGCACAACGCTGCAATCACAAGGATGAAGACAGGAAGAGAATTCCCAGGCTTACTCGAAGTTCTTGCGATCCTCCTTCGTCATCGGCTTGCCGCCGTTCATCGCGTTCTTGCGGAACTCGACCAGCTCGAACTGTCCGTGCGGATTCCGCACGAGCGCGAGCACCGGCTCAGGCAGGCGGTGCTCGATGGTCGGCGAGCACACGCACGTGGTGAGGCCGCCGTCCGCCACCAGCTGCCGGTGGAGCGGTTGCCGGTGAAGGCGCCGGCGGAAGGCGGCCGAGAATCGCGGCCAACGGCTCCTGCAGCGCCCCCCAGGCCTCGTCGTAGGACTTGTGGAGCACGAGCGAGCGGATGTGGTCGATTCCTGCAAACGAAGAAGAGTGAGCGGCCGGCGATGAAAGCAGAGAAACGAAACGAAGGCGTCGCCGGCGAGCAGCTCGTTCACGCGGCCGGGCGTCCCGACGATCACGTGCGGCTTCTTTTTGGCCAACAGCCGCCGCTCTTTGCCCACCGGCAGCGAGTCGCTCAGGCACGAGTGCAGGCGGACGCCCGTGTACTTGCCGACCGTCTGCAGGGTCTTCAGAATCTAAAGCGGTTGGTAGAAGGGCGGAAAAAAGGGGAGAACTCACGTGGTCGGCGGCCTCGGCGGTCGGATTCAAAAGGAGCGCTTGGAGACGTTCCGACTTCGAGTCGACCTGCTGCAAGACGCCGATAGCGAGGGAGGTCGTGCGGCCGAAGCGCTCGCCGGTCTTCGGCTGCACCTCCATGAGGAATTTGTCGCCGTCCATGATCACGAAGAGCGCCGCGTGTTGGTGGGGCGTGAGGAAGAACATGCGGGCCTCCGCCAAGCCCCGCTGAATGGAGTCCTTGATGTCGAACTTGAGGAACGGCGGGCACGTCCCCTGCGCATCTCCGCCGCCGTTAGGTTGGCCGCTCCTGAAAGAAGGTGGGTGAGTGGGCAGAAGATTGAGCGAACTCACGTGTTCATGCTGTTGGTTGCAGTCGGACGATCGGTACGGGCACTTCGATCGAAGCTCGCGGTGCTGAAACCAACGACGGAAATGGGAGCACGCGAGCGAAGTCGAGCGAAAGCGAGGAGTTCCGATCGAAGGACTACAAGCCGGGCGACAGCCCGACGACGCGGTCGGCGGCCTGTCGACAAAGCGAAGACGCGCTCGAACAAACCGAATGGACGGGCGGGCCGATCGATGCAGAGAACGCGGCGGGCAGCGAGAAGACGCCGGCAAGAAAGCGCACAAGAGAGAAATGGCCGCATCCGTCCGCTCCGTTCACCCGACTGCTCGCCGCACGCCCGCTTTCGCAACCGATCGGCACCGCCCGCCGTTGTTTTCGCCGCCGCAACTCCCCGACGAAGGAGAAGCGGACAACAACAGGAGAGATGCCAGCTGCCCGGTTCGTCGGGAACGAAAGACCGAATGCGGAATCCATTCGCTGGTGCGTCTCGTGCAAGTGAACACTCGAACGTGATCGATGGAAGGAACCGCGAGTATTGACTCCAGAAAGGTCGAAACAAACGAAATAATTGGGGGTTTTGAACTGCCAAGAAAGCACAACAACCGAGCTGTTCGCGTCTTGCGGCGACCAGACAGAGGCGCATCAATTGAGCGCACGGAAACATTGGAGCGCGTAGAACGAGAACAAAAGGACGACGAATCGTGCTCATCGTCGGGATCGCGCCACCACTTAACAGCGCTGTTTAAGTGGTCAGCAACGAAGGAAACTGAATTTCTTTGCCCGGCCGCGGCCGCTCGCGATCGGGCGCGATTTCCTTCGATCAAGTTGTCTCGTCTCCGTTTGTGTTCGCCCATTCCCGCGAATGAAGACTGGGCTGACACTCGCTTTTTATTCTCTGCAACTATAGCCGTTCGCTCGATCATCGAACACAACGACATGCTCCTTTGCGGACCCAATGCTCACGCTCGTCGTCGTTTGTTTCGGCGCAGGGCGCCGTTCGCGAACTCGGGACACTCGCCCACGATGGAGAGCTTCTTGTAGTCCTGACGGGAGAGTCGCGTGTTCTCGCGGATTCTGAAGTCCTTCTGCAAAGCGGAGAGTAGACGAGGAATCTCTGTCGATTGTCCACCTTTCGAGGCCGCATCGTCCGCCGGTTGTTCTTCGTGAAGGCGCGATCTGAAGACAAGAGTCAGACAAGTACTTACCCGACGCCGACCGTCGTAGTGCATGATGCTCTCGAAGTCGTAGGGCCCCGCCGTCTCAAAGTCGGCGAACGAGTGGCGGACGAAGTTGCCTGAGCCAGAAAGCGCTCATTTCAATTGCAGGATCGAGGCGAAACGAACGCTTCAAGTCGGCGTGGACGTTCTTCAAGAAAATTCTGAGGTGTTTGTTGCGGTCCATTCCGGTGGTCGCTCCTCGAGCCGAGCGGTCGGTCTCTCTCGCCGCCGCTCTCGCTCGCCCGCCCCGGGATCTTCGGGACAAGCCGTTGCGGGCCCCCGAATGGCCATCCGGCCAACTGCTACACATCAGCGGAGGAAGCGACGACGCCGCCAGCCGCGACGACGATCGATGGACCGCCAGCCCGCCCCCTGCGCTGGACGCCGGCCGCCGACCGCTCCTCGACCACCCGGACGCTCTCCGACCCGCTGGGAAGAAGACCACCGCAAGAACGTCGGCTCCGTGCACAAGTCCCGCAAACGCCCATGGATCGCGATCGTCCAAGACGCCCGACGATGGAAGCGAGCCGAACGTGCGCACACCAGACCGCTCCGCCTTTCCCGCCGCCGACCGCTTCCTCCCGCTGACTTCACCGCAACGTCTGCCGGCTCACTCCCGACATTCTCTTCCTCTTTGTGGTTGCGAGGTGAATAAACCAGTGAAACCAGTGAACCAGTTGTTGCGGTCCGGCCGTTGGTGTTCGTGACCGAGCCCTTCAATCCCTCAGTGAGGGGAGTAGTGGGAAGAACTCACCGAGCGCATGCTGCAATGAACCGATAAAAGAAGAACTAAAAACCGAAAAGAAACCATGAACTCGTGCTTGACGATGTGCCCGTAGATGCAGTCCGCGTCCAACGACAGCAGTTGTCGCCCACCTGCACAACAATCATGTCAACTCCTTTCTCCTCTTGCTCACCCGTCCGCCCCAAGAAGGACCAGCAGCCGCCTCGAGGGGCGACTTTCACGTAGTCCTCCGCCCCGCGAGCCTCTCGGCGGTACACAAAGCGGAAGCACGTGCGCTCTTCCAACTGCTCCAGCGCTTTCCGGATCACTCGCTTCCTGAACGGAGTGTTTGAATGAAGGACGCGCCCCTTGTTTCTCACTGCTCGTTCGTGTAGGCGGTAGAGAGCGTGTAGACGAGCGTGTTGTCGGGCCAACGCCCCACCGTGAAGCTCTCCTTTGCGATGTCCCGCGCCTTCAGCGGATCTTCTTCGAGATCTCTCGTTGTCTCCACGTGCTCGTGCTGATCGCCCGTGAGCACTGCAAACAAGAGCATCTGGCTATCCCCTGGTGCTTGGAGCTGACCGATATCGCCGCCGAAAAGTCGAGGGCGTTCTTCGGCGGCGAGATTCACGAGCACGAGTCGGTTGAGCTCGTGGATCGAGCGGCCGTCTGCTTGCAGCGAGAGGATGACAACCAGCAGGACTAAGCATCGGAGCTTGGATGCGGGCATCGCTGCCGGTTGGCCCGAGAACTGGACGAATGAAGTGAATAAACAGCCGACGGAGAGTCTTTTGTACCTCTGATCTGAGGCTTCCCCGTTGCGGCTCCCTGCGCTCTTGGAGTTGTCCGTTCACATCGACGAGCAGCCGGACAGTGTTTCGCTCTTTGAACAGCCGCCATGTTCCGAACGGAAGGTCAGAGAACGCGAACAGTCGTCTGATTTCTGATGTGCGCTTTCGTTTGCTCAACTGCTGTCCGGAAGCTGGCCGCAGAGGAATGCTCAACACAACCGACTCCGTTCGTTTGTTTGTGACCTGTTCGTGCTTGCAACCTTTTAGTGACCAGCCACACGAAACCGCTGGATAAGCAGAGAAAGGGTCGTGGTAGGCGAAGTGGAGGCTTCGCTGGTCGAACGCGTGGACAGTCGAGTTCATGCACCGGTAGCGGTGAGAAGGAAGCGAAGAGTCTTCAGTTCTTTTGCGTTGACTGTTTGTGTGACCGCTCAAGAACGCTCGCTTGCCCGACCGGCTGTTGTTCGAACGTTGAGAAGTGGGCAGCAAAGAGAACAAAAGTGAGAAGTTTCCACACCACCAACTGCCGCTCAAGCACAACAAACGCCGGAAACCTTTCGACCAGTCTACCTCACGATTAATGGACGAATCGGGAGGAATCGTGGCGTGTTTTGTTCACGTTACCCATCCTTTTTTGCAACCGTGGGAAATTCTGCTACCTCCACTGCTCCTCTCGAGCAGTGAGTGCAAGTCAACAAGGAGATGTGATTTGTTGCTCGTCAAACACTTGTTTATTCGAACACGGCATTGAAGAGAACTCAATTAGCGATACAACGGACAGAACAACAGCAGAGAACAGACGAACAACTAGACGCTTATTGGAGCTGGCGGATCGGGATCGGCTGCATTCCGTTGAACACGCTGGGAAGGAAGGTGAACTGCGGGGCCTTGCCGTTCACCAGACGGAAGACCTCCTTCACCTGCACGCCCTCGTGGAGTTTCCGGGCGGCCACCAGGGCGAGCTCTTGGAGCGATTCGGGGTTGCTGAAAGCAGAGAAGAAATGTGAGTAATCCAAAGAGCGAGCTTACCGGAACATGTGACGGGCGATCTTGACTCGATGTCGCCATGGTTCGATGACCACGACTCCGTCCTCCTCCCCATCGATGGGATTGACGATCGGACGGACGTAACCGCTTCCGTGACACTCCGCACAACCTCGTCCCACTTCCGCTTCTCGACGTTCAAGCGGAAGAGCGGCGCGTTCGCGAGTAGCGAGTTCGCGGATTCGTCGTAGTCTTCGTCGTCAGTTTCGGGCTCAAAATCCCGCGCGTAGAATGTGTGCGTGGAATCCGGAGGCCAAGCGACCTGAAATCGAAAGCAGGGTAATGCGCGAACAGCAAAGGGAAGACTGGCCTGCACGGAGGGCCCTCCTTTCTCCAGGCCCTCTTTCGTCCACGTCCGCTGCTCCAGCGAGTACACGTGGAGCTCCTCCGGACGCTCCCTCTTCATTGCGTACAGCCGGCGTCCGTCTTTGCTCCATTGGAAGCAGGGAAGACCACGCGGTGCGGACGGAAGCTCTGTTGCGTCTCCGACCTCCACCGCGGCCTCGGCGACGTTCAGCCGCACGAACGTGATCGCGTCCGCAATTCCGACCAGCACGTTGCGCACTTCCCGCCCGCCGACGGTCGAGAGGAGCGCGACGTTCGTCTCGTCGTCGAAACGATGCAGAAGACGCGGGATGTACTCCGCGGTGTTGCAGCCGAAGCGAATCAAGTAGAGCGTCGGGTGGGCCGTCAGAACGACCATCGTGTTGATGTCCAGAACGATGTAGTCTTCGATGTACCGCGTCGGACACCATTGCGCGGACGCTTTCCGCAGCCTCAAGACGACGAGAGCGATCAGGTGAATAGAAAAAGATGAACTCACTTGTACGTGTTGTGCAGCAGGTCCACGATCAGCAGCTCCGACTCGTAGTTGATCGCGTACATGTAGCGCCCGTCCGGCGAACAACGGAAGCCACGCGACAACTGAAAAGATGTGAAATAAATTGGAGAGAATGGATGAGAAGCACGGACCTTGCAATGCTGGTAGACGAGCGCATTGTTGTCCACATGGTCGGAGCAACGGAGCGGAGGGTTCTCCTCTTTCCAGCAGTCTCCACACCCGCACACCTGGGCGGACGGAAACTGGACGATCGGCGGCCCTTCGGCCATGATTTGCGCTGAAAGAACGAGAGATTAGAGGACGGAAGAGGAGAACGATATATTTGAAGGAAATCGACTCGAAAAATATTCAAAATCCGCGGCATTCGTCGAAAACAAGCGCCCGAACGAAAGGGGCGGCAGCGGAGCAGGGTGAGGAAGCGGCGAGCGGAGAGGAGACGCGACGCACGCGGAACACACGACTCGCGGGGTTTAAGGCAGCGAGACGCTCTGCATTCCACCACTCGCTAATCGTCTTTCGTGTCAATCCCTTTACCCCTCTTGCGAACGCACTTGATGTTCCTGTTTGTTCCTTTCGGTTGCTGCCTTGAAGCCAACGACGACCTTCGCCCGCCATCGACAAGAAAGGAGAGCGTAGAATTGTATTTAGTCAACAACATTTAACAATCAACAACAATCGAACAACATGGAAAGAATGATCAGAAAATAACAGGAAGGTGTTGGAATCTGCTGCTGTCTCGCTTAAAAGACGTTGTAGTGGACGCTGGAACTCGCCTGATCGAAGGCCTCCGCCGTTTTTCCTGGACACCACCGAGTGGACAAAGAGAGCAGGAAGCGGACTCACGGTTCGCATCGGAGACGATCAAGAGGACGGAGTCGACGGCGAGCGCGGGCACGAGATCTCGAATCAACTCGGCGAACGTCGTGCGTCGATTGGTTTCGATCACCAGACGCGCGGTCGTCTCTTCGGCGTCCAGCTTCGCGAATCCGAGCAGGAAGGAGTCCCGACCGTCCGTGCGGGGCATCGACGAGCGGAGGATCGGCGCGTCCAGCGGCGGCTCACCCTCCCACTTGTCCTTCCGGAGACGAAGAAGGAGGACCTTGCACTTCGGAGCCGCCTTCCACGCGACGATCGGGAACGGGCCGAACTTCGATCCCGACTGAAAGCAATGATTGACCGCCGACCGATCGAATGAACGCTCACCTGCTCGTAGTCGTAGTAGACAACGGAGGGTTGAGCCTGCAGCGTGCTCATGAGGAAGCACAGGGACTCGAATTCCCCTCCGCTCTGCTGCGGGCTCTTCGGAGTGCTCACGACCCGTTCGTCCAGCGGCTCTTCCTTCGGGAGTTTGAGCGGGATCGCGGCTCGGCGGAAGCCGCGGGCTCTTCTCGCCGACTTCGTTTCAATCCGACCGCCTGCAGTTCGTGAGTGAACGGAAGGAGAAGCAGCGCGTACGGGAACGAGCGGCGACTGAAGTTCGGTCTTGATCTGCAGCGGCGGTTCCTTTCCCAACGTGTCGTCTTCTTCCTCTTCGGACTTCACGACAGTCTGAACAAAGAAGGGATGAGCGGACGCTGGATTTTGTTCACCGTTTGCTCCACTTGCTGCCGCTCGTCCTCTTTGTCGGCTTTTCTCTCGGCTTCGGCAAGCTCGCCGTTGGACGTTTGATCGGCCGAGTGCTCCCGCTCGATGTGTTCCACCAGTTGCTGCCTGTCGTCGAACGAACGCGTGCACGCGGAGCAGTGGAACTGAAGCGGAGAAATGAGGAACGATTCGAATGGAAGGACGTGCCTGCAGGTCGGTCTCCAACCAAATCACGAGCGTGAGGTTGAGGTCGACCTGCGGGTGTTGCTCGCGGACGTGCTCGTCGCCCTCATTCATCTTCGTCGAACGGAAGGGGCATTCAGGACACAAGAAGATCGTTCCGGACGCCCTCAAGCGGGCCAAGTGAACGGAACGTTGATGCTCGAGGCCTTCCCATCGCTTGAACAGGGCTTTGCACTTGCTGCACCTGACCTGAAGAAGAAGCAATCAGAAATAATTGAGGGTAAACCCACCGTGTCTTTGGGTTTTGGCTCAGCGCTCGGCATCGAGTGGACGTCCCTCAGGTGACGCTGGAGTTTGCACTGCGTCGTTAAGGTCAACGACCACGTGGAGCACAAGAACTGAAAACGGGAGAATAAATCGAAGCGAAAAGAAAGCACTACCGTCTTCGCGAATTTCGTGGGTTTCTTCGAAGAATCGGCTGCTTCTCGCGCGTTCATGGCCGCCAGCGGGTTTTCGTTGCGTGCGGCCAGGCTTCTCCCGCTCGGAACGGAAATCAAATCCAACCGGTCGACAAAAACCAGGCGAACGGCCGGCAGAACGGCCGTCCAATCGGTTGGTGGACAAAGTTCTCGGATGTTGATTTGCGGCAGTCGAACGATTGCATCGAGTGGGCGTCTTTTCTTCTTCTGCTGGAGCGCGTTCCTGTTCAAGGGCAACAAAGAAGACGGACGTTGGAAACAAGCTAGCCAGCAGTCCTTTGACGGAATATGAGTGGTTGGATAGGATGCCCCGCCGATAGGTCCCTTTCACTCCCCTCACCTGCCGCCCTTGCCGCTCTAATCACCCGTCACACGATCATTCGATTGGGATGGCGCAATCCAACAACGCGGCTATCCCCGACCTGCCGCATCCGCCGCCTCGTCGCTCACTCACCCACTCGATCTGCAGTGTAGGTCGGCAAGGGAGCCGCCTTGTTCCTGCCGCGTTCGCTCTACTTCGCCTCATGGGGAATTCCTTTTCTGCTTCGGCCCCGGTCAAGACCGATGGATTAATGAGAAAGTGAGAAGCGACTGCAAACGATCTGATCAATCCCTCCTCTATTTACAAGGTCTCGAAAGATCGGAGTCAACCCGACGATTCACCGCTGGCCTCTGGGAGACGTCGAGAGTCGCTTCAAACCGTCCGAGTTCACGCAGCTGTGCGGAAGCGGCGGCTTCCAAGTCGAGGGCGTGCCGGGTGACACGTTCGACCTCTGGTTCTGCCAGAAAGGAAGCTGTGCGAAGAACGACGAGAACTGCGGGCTGTTCCTGCGTGTTCAGGATTTCGGCCATTGTCGGTCGATTCTTTTAGAATGCGAATTCTGGTTCGAGAACGAAGAGAAAGAGCGGCTGCAAAAAGACGGTGAGTTCGCTGAACAGCAGCCCGCGGGACTTACGCCCGATTGTGAGCGTTTAGGCGGCGAACGCGACTCCCGCTTCCCGTTCCCCACTCGCTGGTGGTCGCAAATGTTCGCGCGGGCGGAACTCACGGAAGTCGCCAAGGACGGCGAGCTCGTTGCCTTCTGCAAGGTGTTTCCGTTGGACCCTTTCGAATTCGAAGAGGTCGCTCGTTGAGCGAGACTTTTGCTTGGTTCGTGTGGATTTCGTGAAGGAGAGCATGGAGCTGCTTTTCTCGTAGTTCTTGCGCTGGTGTTGTTCAGTTGTTGGGAAGTGAGAGATAAACTCTATTGTTGACAGTTGGAAGTGGGCTGGGAATTGAAAGGAAACGTTTGAGCCGCTTTGCCGACGGTCAAACACCGGCCGACCAGCGGGCAATCGAGATGGATCCGGGGAATCGCTGCTGCCGCTTTGTGAATCGAAGCGAAACAAAACAGCTTAAGAGCGCAGCAGCGCCCATTCATTCCTCCAAAAGCAAAAGTGGATTCCGTTGCGGGGAATCGAACCCCGGCCTTCCGGGTGAGAGCCGAAAATCATAACCACTAGACTACAACGGACACACTCGGAGGGCGCGGGG
Organism: Aphelenchoides fujianensis; assembly: GCA_024699865.1. Lineage (NCBI taxonomy): Eukaryota > Metazoa > Nematoda > Chromadorea > Rhabditida > Aphelenchoididae > Aphelenchoides > Aphelenchoides fujianensis. The sequence goes on from JAMPIO010000211.1 coordinate 83,638, forward strand.
GTCGCTACTCCTTTCTGCTCTCCCAACGACAAGTGATTGAGGGCGAGAGCGATCGGCAGATCGTGAGTTTATTCGCCGAACTCAAAGCTCAACGCTGCGAGGAGGACGAAGAGGGCGGCGAGGACCCGCGGGCGGCCTTCTTCGCGAGCTGGCGCTGCGTGCACGGGCGGAAAAGCGTGAACTGGAGGCGGAGCTGCAAGAAAAGATGGCCTTGATGAAGAAGAGCGAACACTCACGCCCGGGTGGACGGTCAGGACGGCGCCCGTGTTCTGCGTGTGCTGGTAGTCGGCGGCCGTGAAGAGCGTGAGGACGCGCTGGTTCCGCGAGAAGCGGTAGCCGGTCGAGTGGAACTGCGAGGAAGGAGTGAGTGATCGGTAAAACTCCCGCGGGCACTCACGTCCTGACTGATCTGATGCCCGCGCACGATCAGGTCGAAGCCGTTGCGCTGGCAGAAGCGCTCGGCCACCTGGTCGCCGAACGAGAACGAGATGCCGCGTCCGCTGAGCGCCCAGCCCTCGTAGACGGCCAACGGGTCCGCCCACACGAGGTCGCACGCGAGGCCGTAGAGCGGGATCAGACACGGCCGCACGATCTGCAGCCGTTGGATGAGAGGTGAAAGGAAGTGGGGGACGCGCCTTGTTCACGTCCTCCGGCGAGTGCAGGTCCGGCGAGAGGCCGCCGTGCGTCGCGAAGATCCGGTCGCCGATCACCGCCGCGAACGGCAGGTGGTTGAACACGTTCACTGCAACAAGCGGGGAGTGGGCGGCCAATTGGGGGACGCACCCAACGAGAGCCACACGCGCTGCCCGCCCTCGTTTCCGTACTTGCCGATGCACTCGTCGAGCAGCCCGTAGACCATCGAGGTGTTGTAGTCCTCATGGTTGCCGCGCAGCAGGAAGCAGTGGGCGGGGTGGCGGAGTTTGGAGACGAGCAGGTGCACGAGCACCTCCACGCCCTGCACGCCGCGATCTCCGTAGTCGCCTGCAACCAGTGAACAGAAGGGAGCGGAGGGAACGTGCCGAGGAACAAGTAGGAGTGGCGTCCCGGTTCGCCCAGCCGCTCGAAGATCAGCCGCACGTCGCGCAGTTGGCCGTGGATGTCGCCGACGATCGTCAGCGGCAGGTGGTCCCTGCAGTCAAAAAGGAGGTGAGAGGGAGGAGTGGGAAGAACGTACGGAGAGATGCGGAGGAGGGCGGGCTGCTGCTTGAACGCGTCCACCGCCAGGCCGCACACCTCGAAGACCTCCTCGGCGGCCACGCGCACGTCCAACTCGGCCAGCAGCACGCCGTTCGGCCCGCGGCGCATCGGGGCGCGCTGGAAGCGGTCGGCGAGGTGTTCCAGCAGCGCGACGGCCGCAGCCGACAGGACGGCCGGAGGGGCGGGAGCGACAGCCACAGAGCGGCGGGCGAGGCGGCTGTCCGTCGAGTGGGCGGTCGAGTCGAGGGTCGATTTCGTCTCCATCTTGGGTTGGTGAGTGAGAGGCCGACTGCTCGCGAGTGGCGGCAGAAACAGAAATGCGGCTGGATCGGTTGTTCGTCTCGTTTGCCGGCGGAATTTGTATTGCGGTCAACACGAGCTCGTCTTTTCCGGTTTTTTTTTGGGCACGCCACTTGCGGGCCGAGTCTCGGAGCAGTTTCCAGAAGCGGTCATGAGGATTCGCGTGGACCACGCAAATTCGATAGGTTCTGCTTGAACCTTCAACGAGCAACAACAGTCTTCGTGTGTGTTGGCAAAAAATCGACCCAGGATGAACTATTGACTTCAAGTATCAACCGCTTCTGCCACTCTTTCATTCACGTCACAAAACATGTTTTCAATGGAGAGTGGACGTCCGCGCAGGATTCGCGTCCAGAGTCCGCCGCTCTCCGGTCGCTCCCGAACTGACGGCGGCCGCCTTCGAGCTGCACGGGCGGTTGGTGAGCATTCGGAAGAGCGCCCGGCGGTAGGAGGAGAACAGGAGGACGGTGGTCGTCGAGCTGACGGCCGGCGACCACGTCTGCACAAAGGAGCCGACCAGCGACAAGAGGGGGATGCTCGTGCCCGTGAAGTAGCCGAACACGTTCAGGACGAACGGGAAGAGGGCCAGCAGCGGGAGGAAGGTCTAAAAAATCCTCTTAGTCCAGAGCTCTCCGTCAGCCGTGCCTTCACCGCGATAGACCACGTGAATTGGCGGAGGAGGGCGCGCGTCTTCGGCGAGATCGCCGCCCCCTCCCGCCGCATCACGCGCAGCGAGGCGACCGCGACGAGCAGGGCGGCCGCGTAGCAGCCGAGCGAAACGGCCAGTTGGAGCCCGATCGCCGCCCAGCCCAACGCGCCCTCCGTCGACAGGACGAGCACGTTCGGGGTGGCGTTCAGAGCGAAGCGGTTCAATTCGCGGACGGCCGGCGACTCCAGCAGCAGGTTGAGCGAGTAGCCGAACGCCGCCGCGAACACGACGACTACGAGAGCCGCCAGTCGAGCGAACACGCGGAGGGCGGACGGTGGCACGCGGCTAAAGAGAAGAAGCGAGTGCGGAAGTTGTGAATCGAATGGAACCTACTCTCTGATGTACGCAAGCCGGAACCACGACTCGAGCAGCAAGACGGCACTCGGGATCTGGTCGGAACTCCACTTCAACGCCACGACCACCCGCCAGCAGGACGGCGGGAGCGCGAGGACGGGCCCGAAGAAGGCCACCACGTAGAGACTCTTGTATACGCGGAACACCTGAAGCGAGGGATTGAAAGGAAAGAATGTGTGCTCACCGCCCCCTCGCAGGAGTGGCAGAGGAGAATCCAAAGGTCTCCGCAGGCGGCGATCAGGAGGACCGGCCGGTAGGGCCGCATGGCCGGCGGGGAGCGGCGGGCGATCAGGAAGATCAGAAGCAGAGTGGCCGCGTAGCCGAGCACAAACGAGACGCTGTTCGATCGCCCGCGGGTCTCCTCGAAGTCCGTCAGGTTGTTCGCCTGCAGGATGGCGCCCTCGATCCCGCCTGCCGCCATCTCGCGAGTGAGTGAGCGGAGAGTGACAGAAGCCGGTTGGGCGGAAGGCGGAAGGATTGGAAAGACGTGGGAATCCGTCGGCCGTGTCCTGAACTCTTCCGTTCGGTGGTGTCCGAAAGTTCGAATGCGTGGGAGCGAAAGGAAGTTGTGACGAAAACGAGCGGGCGGACAGGTGGCATTGTCTGGTCGGGAGATCATTCACTGACTCGTTGTTCAGGCCCTGGACATCTCTGGGCTGATCAGTGAGTGAAAAGTTATCTCTACAAACATAACTAAGTGATGAGCCTTCAGCACGTGGCTTTCAACAAACTTCCGGCAAAGAGCAAAAATCCGCGCTTCCGTTCGTTCCCACGGAAACGTTCGCAAAAGCGAACCGTTCGATGACGACACGGCCGAATGTTGCTTTCTTGGTCGCCCTTCTATGCCGACGATGAGAACGCAAGGCCTGCAGTAATTCTCTTAAAGGAAATTCGTTTATGGCAACGAAACGGTTGGTAGAAGAAATCCTCGCTCTTTTCTGCTTTTGTATCCAGCATGTTGCTTCAAGGATAGAACGCATCGCGTGTTCGAATGAACGTCGTTAGCGCACTCAAACATTTGTACGTTTATCTCCATTCTTCCACCACGTTCAGGTCTCTCTCCAGATGTTCGGGCCTTCGCCGTTCAGCTCGAAGTTGTCCTCTTTCCGTTGCTTTCCCGGGTGGGCGGCCTGCAGGCGGTTGATCGGCGGCAGGAGGGTCGTGAGGAGCGGGTCGAAGGAGGGCCGCGGCTCGGTGTCCGAAGGCACCGTCTGCTCGTTGTAGTTGCACCCGTCTCGAGCTGCAAGAGAGGTGAGCAAAGGAGGAGCGTGGACTCACAGCAACAGCAGTAAGTGCCGACGAACATCGAGTTGTTGAAGAGCTGGCAGAAGCCGGGATGGTTGAGCACTCCGTTGAACTGAAGGCAGAAGGTGAATTGAACAACGAGCCCGTCCTCTCACCGTGCAGCTGCCCATCCGGCAGCCCCGAGTGGTCGTGTTTGTGCTCGCGTCGATCACCAGCACGCATCCATTCGCCCCTGCCGGGCACGAGGAGGCCGTCTGATCGAATGGGGGCGTCGAGTTCCTCGCGCCCGTTTGGAAACACTTGCGGTAGACGGGCGCTGTGGAGGTGGTCGACAATTGAGGACTCGAGGAGGTTGACGGAGGTGTGGAAACAGAAAGTGGAGGTACGGAGGATGGAGGCGAGGGCGAGAGCGATGAGAGAAGAGATGAGGGAGTGGACAAGGAGGGAAGGGTTGGTAGAGAAGCCGAAGGGAGAGGAGGCAACGAGGAGGGTGCAATTGAAGGCGGAGGGAAGGAGGACGGAATGGAGGTAAGAATAGAAAGCGGTGGACTGGGGACCCATGCGGACCGCAGAGGCGGAACGTCGTTGCACCCGTTTCCATCTGAAAAGGACGATGCTTTGGTCTCCTGCTAGTCGTTCCTTACAGCAGCAACAAGTGGCAGAGTCCGTCGTGTTCGAGTACACGCATGTACCAGCGCCTGCCGTCGGAGCAAACGAGCAGTTGGTCGACTGACACGAACGAGTGACCGTTTGCGTTGCGTAGTTCACGACTAGCGAGCACGCAGCAGAGGGCGTCGGGCAAGGAGCGGAGCTGCCGGACAGCAACAGCGAAGTCAGCACGCTCTGGTAGCAAGTCCAGGCAGGACGGGGCGTGGACGAAGTAGACGCTGTAGCCGTCCCTTGTGTGGTGCTGATCGTCGAGGTCGGTGTCGAGGTGGAAGCCGGCGACGTGCTGGAAGGAGGGCTCGAGGAAGCAGTTGCAGAAGAAGACGGCGGCGGGACTGAGCTGGACGGTGGCGACGATGTGGAAGCTGGGATTGTGGGCGAAGCGGCAGACGACGTGGACGGAGCGGCGGTCGACGGTGGCGGGGATGTGGAGGACGGGATCGACGTTGGAGCGGCGGACGACGTGGGGAGAGCAGAAGTGGACGGGGCAGATGACGTAGGCGGAACGACAGTCGACGAAAGGGGAGCAGAAGACGCAAGAGAAGAAGCGGAAGTCGGCGGCATTGTTGCCGGCGGGGGCATCGTGGTCGGTGGCGGCGCGGTTGAGTTTCCATTGCATCCATCTCCGTCTGAAACACAAAAGGTACCAATGGTTCAAAACGCAGGCCTACAGCAGCAGCAATACGTGTTCGTTGCCGCCGAGCTGCTCGAAGTGAAGTTGTTACAGAACCCATTGCTGCTCACGACGCCGCCCAACTAAAAAGAAGAAGTTTGACGGCCGCTTGTTGTTCCCCTCTTGCCGTGCAGTTGATGGTTTGGCACGAGCGGGTGGTCAAGCCAGTCGCTCCGTCGACGACCGTCGTGCACGCAGAGGATGGAAGGAAGCACGGGGTGGGCGTCCCGATCATCGGCAGACTGCTGTTCTGGATTCCTTGGAAGCAGCGGAGCGGAACGTCCGTCCTGATCGCAATGGGCGCCGAAATCAGCGGAGAAGCAAGCGGCGGAGAGGGGGGCGAGGAGGAGGTTGGCGGGATCATGAGGAAGTTCGTGTTGAAATTGCACCCGTCACCGTCTACAAGCGAAGTGAAAATAAGCTTGAAAAAAGGACCGACTCACTGCAACAACAGTAGGTGTTGAAGATGTTGTTCGGCATCATCGCTCGCTGGCAGAAGCCGCTGTAGCTGGGGATCCCGTTCAGCTGAAGTGAACGAGTAAACCAAAGCTGCTTCTCTTCACTCACTGTGCAGTTAGCCGTTTGACACGACCGAGTGGCCATTCCGGAAGTCCCATCGATGGTCAACACACAAGAGGAACACGGAACGGGGCACGTGGTGGGCGTTCCGGTGACCGGAAGACTGTGGTTCTGCATTCCCTGATAGCACAGCAATCCGCTGGCTGCTCGGAGTCCAACGAGGAGCAGGAGAGCGGAGAGGAGGCGAGCAATCCGCATGGCTCTCGCCTGTTTTCATTCGTTTCCACTTCCGTTCCGCCCGCTTTTATACGCGAACACGGCGGGCGGATTACCGAGAAGCAATTTGGCGGCCGGACGATCACGACGGAGAACACCGTCGATCACTCCCGCCTGTCGCGTGCACTCGACGGAATCGGCGCGGATCATCCGCCCGCCGCTCGGTGCTCGAAGCGCGGCCATCCGCTCGAATTCGATTGGATCATCCGGCCGGTAGGCGAACACCCGGCCGCTTTTTCTCCCGCTGCCAATTCCCCTCGGAGATGCGAACGGTAGAAAAGAAGATGGCAGAAAGAAAAATGGCTGCGGTCTGCTCCTCGCCGCTCATCCATCTTCTTTTCGAAGAAAAACGTCTGCAGTGATGAATGGGAGGCGAACGGGCGCCTTCCCGCAAGGGGGATTCGGCCGTTCGCCTCGGTCCGAAGACTGCTTGTTTTTTTGCTCGTCCTTCGACTCCCGCGACCCCGGCATTCGTACGCTTTGCTCGGCGCTGACAATGAAGCCGCTGATGGTCTTTCTTTTCACCTTCCTCCTTATTCCGGCAAATGGACACATTCAGTCCGGTCTCGAAGTTCACCTGCGGAATGTCCGCCAGTTGACTTTCGGCGGCGTGCACTCGAGCCCGACGATCAGCGACGACGGCCGCTTTCTGGTGTTCGCGGCGCGGGACTCGCCGTTCGGGGCCGCGCACTACGGGCACGAGTGCAAGCAGGTGGGTGGGCGGCGGGGAGCTCCAACGGCCGTCTTCTTGCAGCTGTACGCGCTGGAGCTGGAGCGGGCGAACGCGACGCCGCGCCTCGTGAGCAACCGGTTCGGGACGTTCGAGTCGGCCGCCTTCCTGCCCGCCGGCCACTCGCTGGCGGTCGCCTCGAATCTGCGCCGCTTCGAGCCGCTCGAGCGGCGGACGCCCGCCGAGACGTGCGGCGGCTGGGCGGCGGACGGCGGTGAGTCCGCAGCCGGCACTCATTCCCGCTCTTCCCGCTTGCAGACGAGGAGCGCGCGGCCGGCAACTTCGACCTCTTCGAGCTGCCGCTGGAGCGCGCCCACCGGCCCGTCCCGCTCACGCGCAACCCCCGCCCGCTGAGCGCCCTCCAGGTGGCCGCCTCCGCCCGCCGGCAGCTCGCCTTCGTGGGCGCCGAGGCGGCCGGCCGGCGGCTGTGGCTCCTGAACACGACCGGCACGTTGGAGCGGACGCCCGTGGCCGAGCGGTTCGAGGCGGTCGGCAGTCCGGCCTTCTCCCCAGACGGCGAGAAGCTGGCTTTCTACGGAGAACAAACAGGCACTCAAGGGAACTCCACGTGAGTGATCGCTTCATTACAATCATCACTCGATTGCTTTAAGAAAGAAGAACGGCGGCATCTTCGTTCTCTCGCTCGGAAACACGACGGACGTCCGCCGAGCGACTCCAGCGGGCGTCGAGGTGGCGGACGTTTGCTTCCACTCGAACGGGCAGCGGCTGTTCGTTTCGGACCGACGGAACGTCTTTCTCGTGGACGTCGGGTGGCAATCGATGGAGCAGGTCGGCCGCCAGTTTGCCTTCCAACGGCTCCCTTCAGATCACGTTCATGGGCAACAATTCCGCCCCGCTAATGAGTCCGGACGGCCGCCTGCTCGTGTGGACGAGCACCCGGAACTCGGAGGCTGGCGAGAACAATCTGTTCGTTGCCGCGTGGGTGGAAGTCGCGCAGACACGCCACCAGTGGTTCAAGGATCTGATCAAACTGTTCTCCCGACCCCGCGATTCGTGAGCGTAACGTCTGATGGAGGAGCAGGACGTTCTTTGCTTCACGGCCGTGTGCAATAAACCGCTTACTTGCAAGCTCCTGGCGATAATTTATTTTGAGGAGAATAACCGCGTATTTCTTTGCACACACTCACGTACAATAGGTAACGATAAATAAAAGTAGAAAATGCATTAACAATAACAAACAACCACGGGAGTTTGGAAGAAGGCACGGAGATCAGCGATCACTTCGCGTTCATCGCTTTGAAGATTTTGGCCATGAACATTGGCCTCTCCACGAGGATTGTCTTGAACTCCTCGCTCGCGAGGACGGGCAGCAGGCGGTCGGGGGTGCGCCACAAGAAGGCCATCGCGCCGATCAGCTCGGGATCCTCGTGCTCGACCGCAAAGATCAACGACTGCGCAAAGTTCGCGAAGCGGCAGGTCAGCTTGATCGAATCTCGGCACTTCTCCTGCAAACAGGTCATTCAAACGCGAAAGGAATAGGTGGAGAGCTCACCAGAAGCGAGGGGATCTCCAGCACGCGGGCCATCACGTACAGTTCGTGGGCGACCTTGTCCAAGCGGTCCACCTCGCGCCGCTCGACCCACTTGACGATGGCGGCCAGGACGGGCGCCGGAATGCCGTTCAGCTGGAATTCGGTCGCTCCCACGTTCTCGGCCACGGCCCGCGCGAAGTAGCCGGACGTCGCGACCAGCGGCTCACGTTCGACCTGCAGAAAGAAGCGAGTGAGTGACGAGTGGGAGGATGGTGGGACGGACGGTGAACTGCTCCTCGTCCACGATGAGCGTCAGCAAGTCGCGCTTCCGCCGCTTCTTCACGGCCTCCTCCTCGCCGTCCTTCGGCGACTGCGGCCGTTTGGGCGGCCGGTCGGACGGGGCGGCGGTCGACGTTGCGTCCGCTTCGTCGTCGTCCGAACTCGACGGAATGCTCACGTCCAAATCGCCGCTCTCCGCGTCGTCCGTCGAGTCGCTTCTGTGCAGACGGGGCGGCGTCTCCGGCGGCGACAGCGTGCGATCTGAATATCGGCGAGCGAATACAACGAGAAGAAATCACGACCCACCTTTAGCCATCTCCACTTGCGGCTTTCCCGCCTGCCCCACGTGCGCTTGCTGCGGTTCCGCTTCGAGGGTGGGCGGCTGGTCGTTGAGGGCTAAAAGTCGAAGAATTGATTGCTGGATGTCCACTCGAACGAACCCGAAGATTCCGCCGGCTCGGGGGCTTCCAGAACGTTCGACGAGCTCTCGGTTTCGAGCTGCTCCACCCGCGTTCCGTCCGGACGCGCCTCTCCCGCCGCTTCTGCCGGTTGGCCGTCCGAAGGTTGCGGCTTGTCCTTCGGGCCGTTGGCCACGCCGTTGGCGTTCGGCCGCTCCTCCTCGACGTCCGAATCGTCGGAAAGCACGATGATTTCGATTTCCGCGCGTTTCGGCGGAGAAAGCGGGGGAATCTTGCGGGTGGCTGCGCGCGTCTTCCTCGTTCCGTTCGCTGCGGAGGAGGGCCGAGGAGTGGCCGACGATGGACGGCTGCTCGGTTCCTCCTTTCCGTTCAGCAGCTTCGGCTGAGCGGTGAGCGGAGTGGTCGCGATGTCCGGCCGTTCGGTCGGCTCACCGGCCGGGCAGACGCGGAGAACCAAAACGACGGGCTGCCCGTTGGCGAAGGCGCTCAACTCCTGGGCGTCCACTCGGAAGCTCGCCCTCCGCTCGAACTCCGAGCAGCGGCACACTCCGCGGCACTTGCAGCCCCGCACTTCGATTCGCTCTGCAACTCGTGGTCGAGGGATCAACTTGAAACCTTTCGAACGAACCGGAGTGCTGGAAGCCCGACATTTTGGCGGCGTTCCGGAGGCTCCACTCCAGGCGAAGCTGGACGGGCGCCTGCTTTCGACCGCCGACGGTCACGAGATCGAAGTGGGCGGTCGGCGAGTGGCTGCTGGCCGGGAAGAAGCGGAAAGCGAATGGAATTCCCTCGAACTCTCGCAGTTTGTCGTGCAGAAGCCGCCTGTCGATGTTCGGAAGGCGAAGGCGGAAGGTCGCCGCCCGCATCTCGTCGAACGACGTGCAGGAGTCTGCGGCAGAGCACGCGATCAAGCGGAGGTTCACTCGCTGCGGAACTCACCGATTAGAACGAGGCCGCTGAAGGGCGAGCTCTTTGGCGCGTGCTCGTCGCCGCTCTCTTCCAGCCGCCGCAGCTTCAGCGTCAAGCAGACGGCCTTGCCGCCGGCGAACGAACGGAGCGGTTTCTTGGGCACCGAGAAGAGGACGTGGACCTTAGTGTGCGAGCAGTTGCAATTCGATTGGCGCTTTGTTCCGCACTCGCAATCGGCCAGCTCGACCACCTCTGAAGTCACCAGACGATCATCGTTTCCGGTCGCCCACTCACCGCAATGCCGGAATTTCGTGATTCGGTCCGCGTTCTGGAGGCTCCAGTCGAATTCGAGCGGCACCTGCCGACGAGCGGCGAAGTGCAGAGCGAAGAACTCGAACGTCGCGTCGCCCCAACTGTTCGGCAGGTAGCGCAGCATGAACGAGATTCCCTCGAAGCGGACGCGGCCGTCCTGCTCCTGCTTCTGCTCCACACTCTCCACGGGGAACAGGAAGGTGGCCGTCCCGTCCTCCTCGACGGGCAGCGGCGGCGCCTCGAGCTGCTCCGGCTGTTCGGGCGACGAGAGGAGGGAGGCTGCAAACGAGCGAGTGGGCAAAAGAACGAAGCCGTCCGCTCACCTTCGATCCGCCGTTGGACGGGCGACAGCGAGCGGCCGACGCGCGTCTCGGGGAGCGCCGTTTCCACGAGAATCTCCGCGAAGATGGGCCCGCAGTCGCGTTGGGCGGCCTCCAGCTCGCTGCGCAGCACGTAGAACGTCCACCGCTGCTTTGTGTCACAGCCGAACGTGCACGATTGGCGCTCTGCAAACGGAACAGAAGATAATGCACAAAGAAAGAAATGAATGGAAAACGGACCTCCTTGCAGGATCGTCTTGGAGTCGTCGTTCGTGATGCGGCACTGGAGGTTGCAGTGGAGCGTCGAGAAGGACCCAAAATCGGTCAGGATGATCCCCATCTCAGCGGTCGGGTTCTCGGGGTGCGGGTCCGCCTTGCCGGACGGGTAGTAGTACATTTTGAAGAAGACGTTGGCCGGGAGCGCCTTGCTCAGCTCGAAGATGGACGAGCGGAACTGCTGGGCCGGGCGGATCTCGAAGTGGGCCACCGTGTGGCCCTCCGGCTCGTACCTGCATCCCGGGTTCATCGGTGCCTGCAACGAGCGAGAAATAAATAAAATCACGTGATTTCTCGATGAAAACCCGCAGAAATTGACGAACCGCGAACGGAAAGCGAAAAACGAGGTCGACCGTCTGCTCGGGGCGCACCTCCGAGCGGCGCGAGGAACGAAAAAACGTCTGCTTTGAGCGAAAATTCGTCTGCGAGAGACCGTCGACCAAAAAAGCGCTCCGCATCGCCGCCGGAGCGGCTTTCGGGCGACCGCGACGGGCAGCGCTCTCTTCGCGTTGGGGCAGCGGCGGCGGAAAGCGCCCGACCGCGTTCGCAGCCCCTCGCTTTGCAGGCGGGCGGTGGGGCAAACAAAGGGCGGCGGGGATGGAAGGGCGACTCGCGGCCGCTCTTTTCCGCTCGTTCGCTGCCGCCGAACGGAATGCGATGGCGTCGGCAAAAGACTCCTGTTGTTTGTTGATTGCCCGGCAGATGCCGTTCGAATGGCCGCAACGACACCCTCTTCAAAATAAGAATCAATCGGCAAAAGCGACGGTTATCTTGCCGGCGATCTGCTCACTTCAAAGTGTCGGAGGAATGTTTACGCGGGAGTAGCGGGCGGTCGGCAACGCGTTTCGGGCGGGAGATCGCTTTCGCCGGGCGACGGGCGAGAGAAAAGAACGAATGGATTCTCTTCTCCCGTCACGTGTTATGCACGACGGAAAAGCATCGATTCGTCCCGTTGATGCGGGACCTCCCAAACGACGGCCTGCGGAACGAACAACTCATGAAAGAGCGACACGCCTACCTTCCACCAACCAAAAAGACAAAAAGAATGTGGAGCTAGCAAGAATCGAACTCGCGACTTCTCCCATGCTAAGGGAGCGCTCTACCACTGAGCTATAGCCCCGCACACTCCACTGCTCGGGGAACGAGAGGAGGAAGCGGGCGACCGGTGCACGTGTTCAGCGCTCCGCTGCCTCCCGCTGGAAGAGGGGCAACAAACGAGCAGCTGTCGATCAATCTGACGGTTTATTCGGGAATAAATAAAACTAGTGAGGGACCGGCGATCAGAGGTCGGTTTCCGGCGTGTTCCAGTAGACGCGGACGGACGCCTGGCTGCCGCTCAGCTCGAAGTCGCCCAGCGTGGCCGGGCGGTCGGCGAGGAGCGGCCGGCCGCTTTCCGTCGGCTGCGGGTCGGCGGCCGGGCGGAGGTTCCCGTTCCGCCGCTCGACCTCCGGCGGCACACCGGCGTCCATCGAGGCCGAGTGGGTGCCCAGCGCCCAGCGTTTGGCCCGCTCTTGGGCGACGTTCTTGATGTTGTGCCACGAACCGGAGAGGCTGGACGCCAGCTTGCCGCCCGCCGCCTGTCCGTGCAGCTCGCCGTTCGACTCGCGGGCGGCCGCTTCGAATTCGCCCGCTGGAAGGAGCGACGGTTGGGTGGATGGCCAGCAGACACTCACGTTTCCGCCGGAACTTGCCGCCGGCAAAGAAGTTGAAGGCGCTTGAGGAGGCGGTGGCGGAGATCGCGTGCTTTTTGGTCGAGTGCTGACTGCCGCTGTTCGACGGGCTGATCTTCGCCTGATGGTAGACGCTGCCGATCGGCGACCGACTGTTCCACTCGTTGTTCGTCGTGGTCGAGGGATTGGCCGCCGTCGAGGTTTCGAACAGCAGGAGGGGCTCCGTGTTCTCGCTGGACGTCGTCTCGTGGGCGTCCTCCGAGTGGTAGGGATCTTCAGCGATTGTGTGCCTCATTTCCACGGCGTCCTCGATCAACGGCTTCAATCTGAACACGCGGATTGTTTATCCACTCCTTCCGTCCACTCACTTTTTGTTCATCCCGCTGGTGGGCGTGCGGGTGAGCGCGAAGATCGCGGGCTCCGTGCAGCGCCGTTTGGTCGGGATCTTCGTGGGCATGTACGAGGGCGGCGGTTTGTTCCGTTGGGCCTCGTTCGAGCGCTTTCCTTTCGGCTGCTGCCTGCTCATCCGCGAAATGTTGTCGGGGGGCTTTGGAATGCAGGGGATGAGTGGCCACAAGAACTGCCACAACGGAAGGAGGAAGCGGAGGGCCGATCGCTTGAACTCCTTGACCGTGAACGAGTAGATCACCTGCAATTCGAGAGTACAAAAGATTCTTTTGTTGCCTTTTATCTACGGGGTTGATCATCGAATTGCAGTAGCCCAACCAAGAACAAATGTCAATGGCAAGTGTTGGTATGCAACCTTTGCACTGGTAATCTGCAACAACCGTTCATTATTTCATCTCCTCATTCGAACTCACTCATCAAATAGAGGCTGAAGAACGGCAACCAGCAGAACAAAAACGACGTCGAGACCACGCCCAACGTCTTCGCGATTCGCTCGTGAGTTCGCAGCACCCGCCGCTGATGTTCGACCATCCCGTTGTTGCGACCCCAGTGCACCCGCAGCGTCGTCTGAACACTCGATCAATCCCTCAACAAGCCTGCTTTTAAACGCACGTTCTGGGAGAGGGTGTTGGTGAGGAAGTTCATGTTGTGGCCGAGAATCATCAGAAAGCCCCGGTCGAGCGCCTTCTGCCGGTTTCTCGCCAGCTTGTAGATTCGCCAATATAAAGTGAGGGTGACCGAGGCGGGCAGGAAGAAGGCGAACACCACGCTGTGGGCCAAGTATCGGATCTCGTTGCCCGCGAAGCAGATCGTCTGAAAGCAGACGAGTGGGGAGAACGAGGGCGTGTCGAACCTCGTCCACGCAATCCGAGTGCTCCCACTTCACCGTAGACAGCAGGATGCTCGACGAGAACGTCCAAATCCCGATCATGAAGGAGACCACCTTCATCTTCGTGACCAGCGACTTGTAGCGAAGCGGCCGCGTGACGGCCAGGTAGCGGTCGGCCGAAATGACGCAGATGGTCACCACGGAGCAAGTGCAAAACGTGACGTCCGCTGCCACCCACACGCGGCAGAGGAAGCGGCCGAAGACCCACTTCCTCGTGATCAAATGGACGGCGCCCATCGGCAAGACGAACAACCCCACAAGGAAGTCCGTCAGTCCGAGATTCCAAACGAGCAGCGTGGTGTTCGTTCGGCCCACCCGCGCCTTGAAGCAGAGGACGAGCAGGTTGCCGAAAATTGTGAGCAGGATGATGACGGTGGCCGGAAAGGCGAAGAAGATCAAAACGGGCAACGGAAGCCGGAGGTTCGTCGCGTCGTGCGTGAGGACCAGCTCTTGTGCCTTCAAAAAGAAGATTGGAGTCTCTTTGTTGCCCGAGCGCTCACCTCAACTGCGCACTCCGACCGATTGGGGAAAGGCCGAGAGGTCAGTGGGAAGCGGGAAGTCGGCCGTGGACTCGTTTGCCATCTGCGAAAACTTCATTTGCGGGATGAGAAGTCGCTGAAGTCACTCACCTCGTACAAAGACCGGAAGTGAACACGCGGAATAAATTAGAGCATTGCAAACGAGTAGGGAAAGAGACCTAAAAGGCGGCAAGTTGTAAGTTGAAAGGCGCACGTACACGCGTCTTCGAACTCCTTTTCGTCACGCAACACTCGCAAAAAACAACTGAACACTCACTGCCCATCCAGAGTGTTCATTAACCTGTCCTGCGAATGCAACAAGCAGCCGAAGGGAGAAACGGGGGGAATTCGGACAGGAGCACGAGGCCGCGGAACGTTCGGTTGGGATAATTGGGCGGGTTCCCGTTATCCCCGGCGGACCGCCGATTCCCGCGAGCCGGCCGGCGGCTCGGGGCGGTGGGAACGAACCCAATAATCAGCGGACAGCTGCGGCCACCACTCGGCCGGCCGATGAGAGCGCGAGTGGCGGAAAGTAATCAAAAATTGGCCGCTCGTGTGCAACGGTCGGCGGCGCGAGAGGCCGGCCGGTTCCCACGTCCTCCGAAGGTGCACGCGGGTGCTTGCAGGCGCCCGTAAGGCCAATAATCGGTGAGGAGTGAGTAAGCAGAAGAAAGAGGTGCTCCTCGAAACAATCGACTCCCCACTTCCTTCTTTTGGGCCGAATGCCGTCGGAGATCGCCGGTCGGAAGCTAATTGGGCGCTCCGATTGTCCCCGCGCTCCATTCAAGCCGCCACGCGGAATTCTCAGGAGTTTCGCGGCCGCCGGTTGAACTCTTGGTGTCGGCGAGTACGCTGGCCGGCGGGTGATTCGGCGACCAAAAGAACTCCTGACACTCCCGCCCTTCTGTCGACTAATTGTTGCAGAGTGAGGGTTCAGGTGCAAGCGGATGTTCAAGGGAAGAAGACATGGATTCAAGGAAGTGGATGTGTAAGGGTAGAGAAGAGTCTCCATTGATTGCGGTCGATTAAAAGGAGGCGGGCCGAGATGCGCAGAAGCGGAAACCGACGCCCAGTTTTGCTCAAATCGAATTAGCCCGAAAGAAGAACGCGGAAATGTTTCCATTTTGGCTTCCGGTCCAAGAGAACAAAACCGGAACAGCCGCTTGCCTTAGGAATCTCTAACCTGCTCGCTTTTCGCATAAAATCCGATCGATTGGCTACGAGGAGATTCGAGACCGAACCGCCGCCTTCACGAGTAGGCGCCCGCCAAACACCCCGCGGCCACTCGACGGCCCGAATTCGCGAGCAACGAGGGGAACTTGTGGACAAAAACGAATGTTCGCGGGATCAGAAGACGAACCCCTGCGGACGGGCTCTACGAACGGCAGACGAACTCGCGCGTCTGCGGTCCGCAAAGTCAAGAGCACAAAACGGACGACCAAAAGTTGCCGAAAACGAAGCGAAAAGCGACACACGAAATTCGAGCTGCGCGGATTTCGAACCGCCGCGCCGGACAGCCGAATCGCGACGGTCAACAAACGGCCCAAAGGAGCGATTTTTGGACGAGAGAAACCGAAAGTTTTCTTCTCCGGCCGAAAGGAACACACGGAAGACGCCGCGCAAATCTTCGCCGATTTTTCCCACGGCCAAAAAAGAATCGAAAAGAAGATTCGAGGCGACGAGCGCCCGTCGCGTGGGCGACTTCGTAACGCGAAAGTGACGTCTGCAAACAAAAAGCGAATCGAAGTTGCGAACGCTCACGTCCACAAAGTCCAATTAGTTTCTTGACGAAGAGGACAAAGCTTTTTGTCCTCCGGCGCGGTCTTCGGCGCTCGACGTCCAGAACGAAGGTTTGACGAGTGGCCGGCGCGGCCAGGGTTCCGAACCGCCCATCCGGCGCCTCCAAAGCCCCTTCGATTGTTCTCCTCGAACGATGACCGCTCGGCCCTCCGGCTTTTCGTCACTCGCGCCCCCTTCGTTCGAAAATCCGCTCGAATTGCGCGAAGAGAAAAACCGAGCGGACGGGCGGGCGGTGGGCGAAGAAGTTGCCCTCGATTCGCGCCGTCGGCCCGGAAGAGCGCGGAAAGACGCCGCCGTCCAGTCGAGCGGAAAGAAGCGAAAAGTGATAAGACGGCCCCGAAGGCCCGAAGGCCGCGAGCCGCGCGGCGGTCGATGAGCGACATCCGCCGACCTTCTTTCTTCTGCGCGCCCTTAAGCGGCACACAATCGACTCATCAACCCCCTCACCTCCGGCACGCTTCTCGACGTGTTCCGGGAATCAAACGACGAGGAGCACGTCGCGTGAACAAAACGGGCGGAAATTCCATTTGGACGGCGGAGAGCAGCGCGTTCTCCACGACGTGTTGAAGAGAACGCCCTCGTAGTCGATGAACTTGACGATGAGTAGAAAAACGGTAAGCGAAGTAAGGAGGCAATTGACCGATCAAACGGAAATTCCATTCGTTTTGTTTCAAAAACTTTACCGACCTTTTCGTTCGTTCACTCGACGGCAAATCCGCCCGCCCGCCCGCCGGCCACGAGCCGAAAGAAGCGGCTAGCCGGCCGGGTAATGCGCGCAATAAAAACCAAGCGGATTCCGCCGACTTTTACGAACCGACGGCAATTTCGACTTCTCGCTCGACCGTTAGAATGAAGCCGGAGGATTGGCTTTAAAGGTCAACTAATTGCAATCGGTAACAACTGAATGGGCTCTTTAATCACGGAGTTCCTTTCTTCATGGGAACACAAAAGCTTTGCCCACTTTTCGTGGTCTTTGTTCACCGTTCGCCTGTCAACGGCCCTCATCGACGGCAGGCGTCTATCAATAGGTTGTAGCTTAATGAGTTATATTTGTCTGTAACCAAAAACAACGGTTGATTTGACGGTGCAGTGGGCCGAACACATCTTCGTCTTTTGCTCTAATCCGTGTCCAGAAAGAACTCGATTGCCCATGAGAAATCAATAGGCGTTGCTTTGCGATCGCTGTGTACATGCCCCGAGGGCAAACGGCTGCTCGTGCCCACCGAACGAAGCGAGCGAGCGAGCAAAGGGAAGAAAAAGCACTCGCCCGGCCGCGGCCGCCCCGCACGAAAAGCGAGCAGGCGACGAGTGGCGGGCCGAAAAAGACGTCCGGCGGGACGAGGAGTGTGCCCGGTTAGCTCAGTCGGTAGAGCACCAGACTCTTAATCTGGCTGTCGTGGGTTCGAGCCCCACATCGGGCTACCGATCTTTTTGCCGCCCATTCATTCCATCCTTCACTCGCGGGATGCGGTCGCTCTTTTTGGTGCTGCTGCTCGCCGCTCCGGCGGCCGGCTGGACGGCGCCCTGGTGGTTGCGGCGGGCGGACGGGCGCTGCGTTCTGCCGGACGAGACGCGCGGCGCCAAGAAGTGAGTCCGCCGCCCGCCGCCGTTCAGCCGCCTGCAGCTTCGTGTTCGCGTGCCCCCGCGACGAGTTCGACGTCGAGGCGGACGGGCCGCACGCGACGCTGTGGCTGGAGCGCGCGACGGACGGGCCGCTCTACGGGCGGTTCGTGCACTCGCCCTCCCTTCCAATGCTCGCTGCAGGGCGCTCCTGGCGACCGGGACGTGCGTGCTGCCGCTGCTGCTGGAGAAGCGGCAGAACAAGACGACGATCTCGGTACCGCGCAGTGAGTCCGCTCCATCCCTTCCGTTGACCTTCGATGCAGTGAACACGAACAACGTGGAGCTGCCCGCCCTCGTCTACGTGAACGCGTCGGGCGTGTGGCTCGCGGCGGCCGCGCCCCACGCGCTCGCGCACCGCTTCGCCTGCCGGCCGAACATCTCGGCGAGGGCGGACGGGAGTCGCCTCCATTTGCGGCTGCAGTTCCCGCCCAACAGTCCGCTCGGCATCTTCGCGGTGAGCTCCCCGTCCTCCCCTCTCCGATCCCCCGTGTTCAGCTGGACGCCCTCTTCGTGCGCGAGACGCCGCCGATCCTCAACGAGCGGCCGCCCGCCCGCTTCGTGATGGACGCGGTGGGGGTGGGCGGCCAGGCTCGCGCTCCTGCCGCTCTGCCCGCTGCTCGTCGGCGGCGTGGCGGGCGGCGTGCTCGTGGGACGGCCGAGGCGACGGCGGCGGGCGCCCGCGGAGAGCGAGCGGACGGACGACTCGCTCCTCCGCCGGCTGCACGCGAGCGGCCGCTTCGACTCGAGCGGGCGGGCGCCCCAACCGTCCACCGAATTCGTGAGTCGCCTCCGCCCGCCCCCCACCCGCTTGCAGGCCTCCTCCGCCCCGCCGCCGAGCGAGTGTTTCCCCTCGTCCCTCCGCCCGCCCGCCGAGCTGCCCGAAAGCTCCGCCCCGCCCGACGGCGACGAGAAGCCGCCGCTGCCTGAGTTTACCGCCCACTCTTCAGTTTTTTTTGCTCTTTCTGTTCGAATAAACACGTGGAGAACGGAGCCGTCGTCCGAGCACGTTCGAAAGCAAACCAATTTACATGTTTGGGCCAAACGAGCTTCGTTATGCCGCAATGCAAATTTGAAGACGCAGTAGCTCGTCCGAGCGATTCCTCTCTTCCAGTTTGTTCACCTGCCATCCGGGATGCGGTCGCTCTGCTTTGCTCTCCTCTGCGGGCTGCTCGTCATGCCGCTCGGTGGGGGCGCGAGCGAGGAAACGCCTCCGTACTGGGATTGGTACAAGGCCACCAAGCAGAAGTGTCTCAAGTTCGACGCGACGCCCTTCTCCCACAAGTGAGTCCGCCCTTTTCTTCTCCATCAACGGGCGTTCAGCTTCGTGTTCGGCACGTGCCCGCGGACGGAGTTCGAGGCGTGGGTCTCCGAGGATCACGTGACGCTGTGGCTGCAGTGGGTCCCGGACCACATCAACTCGTCCAAGAAGTTGCCCGTCCACGCGCTTTACGGAAGGTTCGTGTCCCCCACGCTTCTTTCAACGCCCTCTGCAGGGGCCTTCTAACGACCGGCACGTGCGTTCTGCCCCTGCTGCTGGAGACGCGGCAGCAGAGGGCGAAGATCTCGGTGCCGCGGAGTGAGTCCCGCTTGCCACCGCTTCACCTCCTGTTTGCAGTGGGCACAAACAACGTGGAGCTGCCGGCCGTCCTCTACGTGACGCGGACAAACATCTCGCTCGGCCTGCCAAACCACGGTGAGCCCGCCTTCCACATGGACTGCACGCCGAACTTCACGGAGATCGACAAGGGCCTCGCCGTCCGCTCCCGCCTCAACTTCCCGAACCACACGCGGCTCGCCGTCTTCTTCGTGAGTCCACTGCTCTCCTTCTTGCTTTCATGCGGCTGCTGCAGCTGGACGCGACGTTCATGCGCGCCGTTAACGACTCGCTGAACGAGGGCGGGCCGCTGGTCTACATCATGGAATTCATGCTGCACATCGTGATCGTCGCGGTCGCCGTCCCGGTGGCCCTCTCGCTGCTCACCAGTGTCGTCGGCTGCGGGGGGCTCGTGTTCTACACGTGCCGCCGCCCGCCGCCGCCGCCCGAGGAAGCGGACGACGTCGGCGCCCGCCTGCAGCTGCGGCATCGCGCGAGACGGGCGGGCGTTGCGGTGGGCGCGCCGGCCGCCCAGCCGCCGGCCAGCGGCTTCCGCCGGTCGCCGTCCAACCAGCAGACGACAGCCGTGAGTCCCCCGCCTTCTCCGCCCCCTCACCCGCCGCTTGCAGCCGCCCACCCTGCCGCAGGCCGCCGTCTCGCCGGAGCCCGACCGACCGCTCCTCACCGCCCGCGAGTTCGAGCGCTCGGCGAGCGCCCGCCACCGGCAGCCGAAGGAGAAAAGCTGCCGGAATCCCAGCCGGCCGGCCTCCGACGCGGACGTCTCGAAGCGCCGCCGTCGCGGGTTTTTCGGCCGCCGCACTCCGAAGAAGAAGGGCTCCACCGAGACCGCCGTCGTCGCCCTCTGACCAGCGAGAGCAATAAACAGTGCTTGTGAATTCAATTGGTTTACGCGTCAAGTAAAAAGAAGTAAAGAACAACAGCTGTGAGGAAGTGAAGCCTCCATCACTTGGGGAGGGGCCGAACTCGAAGTATTTTTTGATGGGCGGCGGCGGGAAGTCGCGCGGGCGGGCGGCGTCCTCGGCCTCGAAGTCCGGCAGGGCGTTGAACTCGGCGAAGAAGGCCTCCGCGTCGCTGCAAACGGGCAGGCGTTGGGCGAGATCGAAGGGCGGAACTCACTTCTTTTTGGACGGCCGCCAGTTGCCCGTCTTCTTCACGTCCGTGGGCGGCAGCTCGGCATCGACGACGGCGGTCGACCGGTGGAACTCCTTCACGTCGTCCGTGTCGCCTGCAAACAGCGAGGATGGCCGGCAGAAAGGCGGCACTCACCGCTCTGGAGCAGCTGCGGCGGGAAGCGGCAGTGGGCGCGGCGGCGTTGGGCGATCCGCTCGAACTCGGCGCCCGTCACGCGCGCCAGCCACTCGTCGCAGCGGGCGGCCGCGTCGTCCAGCCGCTCGAAGGCGGCGTCCAGCGCGGCGGCCGCCTTCGCAAAATCTGCGTGCAGCTTCGCGTCGACGCCCGCGCGGCCCTCCGTGCTCGCGAACAGCTCGGCGGTCGCGAAGAGGCGGCGGAGGAACGCGCAGCCGGCCGCCGCGTTCCGCCGCGTCGAGCGCATTTTCGTCGCGTCGCCGGTGGTCTCGAACTCGGCGAAGAGGTCGACCGCCTTCTGCCTGCAACCAAGGAGTGAAAAGGAAGGGAGAGGAGAACGCACCAGATCGCTTCCGGCGTTCCGAACTGTTTCTTGACGAAGTGGAGCGTCCGCTCGAGCAGCACCGAGGAGGAAGTGGACGGTCTTCGCGCGGGGGCGCATCGCCGTCACGCCGTCCGCTCGCAGGCCGCACGCGGCGAGGGTGGGCGAGTCGACCTGGCGCCGCACGATCTCGTCCAGGAAGAAAAGGAAGGCGAGCCGGTCGTCGACTGCAAGCAGGCGGCTCGTGGATTGGGGGCGGGAACTCACAGCGCGTCTTGCCGGCCGCCTGCAGCGCGAAGAAGTCGGCGTGGAGGACGTCGAGCAGGCGGACGGCCGTCCGGCAGCCCTCCAACTCGGCGCCGCCGAACTCCCGATCCACGTGGTCGAAGAGGACGCAGCGGACGACGCGGCGCGGAATCCACGGGAACTTCGGCCGGAGGGCGCGCGCGAGGACCGTCGCCGCGTGGCCCGTCTTGTCGGCGCCGATCGCGCGGAAGACGGCCGCCACCTCGCGCACGAAGCGCGGCGTCTCGAAGATCTGCAACGAGCGGGAGAACGTGCGAGAAAATGGGGGAGACGAACCTCCGGGTCGGCGGGCGGCTGCGGCAGGAAGAAGGCGAGCGGCTCGCGGCGCAGCGTCTCGCCCGGCCGGAAGCCCACGAACGCGACGAGCAGCTCGGTGGGCGTCGCGAACACGCCGTCCGCCAGCAGCCGCCGCACGAGGCCCGACTGGACGGCGAGCGGCTCGGAGGGAGCGGACGGCCCGCACGGCGTCCAGCACGCGCGGCACGACCACCTGCCGCCAGTCGATCGCCAGCCGCGCGCCTAGCAGCCGCTTCCACGCGCGGACGGCCAGCGCGTGGGCGGCGGGCGTCGCGCAGAGCGGCACGAGGACCTCGTTGACGAGCAGCTCGCCGCCGCCCGCCGTCTCGCCGCTTGCTGGAAACGCGCGGATGAACGCCGCCGGCCGCTTGCTCACCTTCCCGCGCGCGGATCCACGCGTCCACTTGCCGCCTCGAGGCGTTCGATCGCCCGGCCGTCCGCCTCGACGAGGACGCGCGCCAGCGTCTGCCGCATCTCCCGCACGGGGCCGTCGGGCGTCGGATCGGGCGCGAAACGAAGGGCGACGGCGATCGTCATTTCGAGCGGGCAGAACGCAGAAAAGAACGCGAATCTCCGCACGCGGCGAGCAGAAAAGACGGCCGGCCGGTCGGGCGGGCGGTTCGCGTTCCGTCGGGGGCAGCGGAGAGGACGGGCGGGCGGGCGGGAGAAGCAGACCGAGGAACCTTTGGGAGAAGGCGAACGCCGAGTCAAATAAATAACTAGAATTTATTCACTACAAACAACAACAATCAAAAGGCCGATCACTGCTGCTGCTCGCGGCGGCGCGCCCGCTCCTCGGCCACCTCCAGCGCGGGCATCATCTCGTTGCGCGAGAGGGCGCGGAAGGAGCGCTCCAGCGCCGCGCACATGCCGAGGACCGCGTTGAAGGCGCAGCAGAACGAGTCGACGCCCTTGTGGAAGGTGCAGCGGCGGTGGGCGGCGGGCAGCTCGTCGAATTCGCGTCCGCCCGCCGTCCCCAGGCGGCGCGCCTTGGCGACGAGCTCGGCGTCCGGCCGCACGTCCAGGAACTCGGCCAGCGCCTCCACGAACGCCGAGAAGGGCACGAAGCGCTCGCGGGCCGTGTTCACGCGAACTAAAGGAGAGGGAAGATCAGAACGAGGGGGGGCGGCCACTTACTCTGGTTCGTCTCCTCCAACACGCCCATCATCTCCGCGAAGCCGGCGAGCACGAGCGGCAGTTCGTGGTCCAGCACGAGGATCCAGCGCGCGCCCCACGGCCCGCCCAGGATCGGGCACTGCTCGTTGGTGCGGCTCCACTGCAGTTTGGCCGTGTGGGGCGCCAAGTTCGGCAGGATGGAGCGCATGAGGTCGCGGAAGCCGACGGCCGCGTAGAGGCCGCGCCGGTCGCCCTGCCGCGTGGCCGCCTCCACGGGCTGCAGGCGGCAGAAGAGCTCGTAGGCGACCGAGGCGGCACGCGGCCCGCTCTTGGCCATCCGCGCGTCCAGCTTGTTCAGCTGCTCGAACTGCGCCAGGCGGTGCAGGTCCTCGTCGGCGAGCTTCTTGGTGGAGCGCACGAACGAGTGGAACGTGTCGATGATCCCGTTCTGGAACGAGAACTCGAACAACGCCACCTCGCCCGGCGAGCGCTTCTCTTCCGCCGTGTCGTACATCTGCACCGAGGCGCAGAGGAAGCGGATGCGCTGCAATCGGCCTTCCAAACGATCCCCCCGTTTCTCGCCCTCACCTTGAGGTTGATCGTGTCCCAGGGGCCGGCCACGATGTCGCCCAGCCAGTCGAGGACGCGCTGCTTGTCGACCGCCGCCTGCCGTTTCGCGTCGCGGGCGGCCGACTCGAGGCGCGGATCGAAGATCCCCGGGCCGTGAGTCTCGTCCGCCGGCTCTTCCGCGCGCACCGCTCCCTCCAGCGGGCTGAAACGAATGAGGAGTGAGCGAGAGCTGTTTGCTGCTCACTTGGGGGCGCCGGCCTCGTCATCGTCGTGGTCGCCCACGATCACCGACACTTTGACCAGCCGGTCGTCCTCGTGCGGTAGTTGAAGGAGTAGTCGTGGTCGCGGAGGGCGCGCGTCTTGTCCACGAAGCGGATGCAGTGGAAGTGGACGCGCTCGCTGTCCGCGAGGATCGCGTGCTGGCCGGGCGCCGCCGGGTTCTCGGGCTCCGCGGAGACGCCGGCCGGGGCGGGGGTGCCGGACGGCCGCTCGGGGTCCAGCGAGACGTCGCCCAGCGGCAAGGGCACTGCAAGCGGAAGTGGACGACCAACTGGGAGGACTCACGCTTCTTGAAGTCGATGGAGACCGCCGGGTTGCGCGGCATCCGCTCGCCGTTCGGCCCGCCGGGCAGCCGCCGCGGACGGGGCGGCACTCCGATCAGGCTCGTGTTCACCGAAGCGGCTGAACGGGCGGTCGATTAGATGACAAAGTGGGCAGAACTCACTGGGGTGTCCGAACTGACGGCCGTGGAACGTTCGGTTGTGTTGGGACGGAGGACGCTGCTGAAAGCGGAGGTGGGCGGGCGGAAGACGGGCGGCTCACGTTCGGGAAGCGGGCGTCTTGGGGCGGTCCATTGCGATCGTCCGCATGACGCGAGTGGCCCTGCATCTTCGATTCGACAGCCGAATTCGCGGAGTCCAGAAAAGGAAGAGCAAACCGCCGCTCTCGCCGCCGATCTTTTCGGAAAATGAGGGAGACGAGGGGAGGCGAGAGGAAGTCGGCTGCTCGCTGTGGCGTTTTGTGCCTTCGCCTCTTCGAGACCAAGCGCCCATTCGGTTGCCGGTGGACTTCGGGCGATTGATCGGCCGTTCATGCGTTGATTTCTTTCCGTTTGAATGCACTCGCTCCAACCCAAGAGGGATCGATTTGTTTATTGGACGAAGACTAGACATTGGCCGAGATGAACGAAGTCTCCATGCTGAGGCTCTCCATCTGGACGGAGGGCGTGCTCGACGAGGAAGCCGTCCGCCACACTTGCGTCTCGTTCAGTGATTCGGTCACGGATGTGCCTCTGTTGGCAACGGCCGTTCTCCACAAAAGCCGTCTGCTTCCACGGCCGGCCGGGCCGCTTGGGCGCGTTCGGGGACGTGAGGATGCCGCCCAGCGTGTCCGCCCGACTGCTGTCGCCGATCGAGGGCGTGCCCAACGGATTTCGCTCGATTTCCGGTCAGGGCTGCAAAAAGGGAGAAGTGAACCGAAGCGAAGAAGAAGAGAACTCGCCCGTCCCCTCCTTGCTGTCCGCATCGTTCGGCTGGTCGTTCGGCCGCCACGGGCGGTACACAAAGGCGAGCACGACCACCGTGCAGAGCATCACGATCGGCAGAAAGACGAGCAGCACGTAGCCGTTTAGCAACACCGAACTGACGGCATTCGAATCTGAACACTCGGGTTGAAGGAAAGGGAGGAGGGAGTGGGCACTTGCAATCGTTGCACTGGTTCTCGTCCTGATTGTAGATGCAGTTGGCGTGGCCGTTGCAGGCCAGCGAGGGCGGGATGCAGATGTCGTCGCCGCACTCGAACAGCCCGTGTTCCGAGCAGTTCTTCTCTGCAACACACGAGTGGGAGAACGAGGGAAGAGCGCTCACCTGCCAGGTACGAAGAGAAGAGGATGCGCAGTCGTGTGTTGCGGGCGTGAAAGGCGGAAGCGACGAAAGCGCGAAGAAAGACGACCGAATCGGATGTGTACGTGTGCGTGGCGATGATTCCGCAGTAGCGTTTGAGCGGCGTGCGGGCGGTCGGGCCGGCGTAGATCTCGAGGAAGTTCTGCGAGCACTGGTTGGGGGCGGCCAGCTCGAACTGCTCCATGAAGATGGCAACCCGCAGCCAGTTCGGGACTCGTATCTGCAATCCATCCATGAAATAAAGGGACGATGAGGGGGAGGATCACCTGGAAGATGCACTCGAGCGGCCTCCCCACCGGCCGCCCCGCCGTGTAGAACGAACTCATGGCCGAGACGTTGATGTACCCGTCCAGTTGAAGAACGTAAGAGAAGTGGCACTCTGAACACACCGATCACGATGCAATCAAGAACCAAAAGAGCTACCGGGTTCTTCGAGGACGGGCGGCAAAGAAGAGATCGAAGTGGTTTTGCGGACGAACTCGTACTCGGCCGAGAAGCCGCGCTCTTCGATCAGCCCGTCCGAATGGAAGTTGAGCCACGCGTGGCCCGATTGCACGCGAATTTCGCCCGCCGGCGGCAGGAAGCCGCAGAAGCGGCCGATCAGCGGCGAGAAGGAGTACCGCCCGTCTCGAATCTCCTGCAGCCACTTAAACCAGTCAAACAATCGAGTGGAAAACGAACCAAGTAGTCGTTGGGGCAGTTCGGCGTGATCGAGTGCGGCCTTGAAAGGGCGTCTTCGTACGAGGTTTCGATCTGAACGAATGACGAGAGAAAAGTTAAGAAACTAGCTCATTCTGCGCACCTTAAAGACTTCGTGGAAGCGGAAGAGGATGTCGTAGCCGGCCGGCGCGTGGATCGTCCGGATGCAGTCCACGTTCGGCGGGTACTGCGAGGGGTGGTTGGGGCGACGCAAATTCGGCCAGCCGTTCCATCCCGCCCGTCTGGAAGGCGCGGCAGATGTCGCTCGCTTCTGATTGGACAACATTTGTGGCCCAAGAAACTGATCAAACGCTCACCTTTCTCGATTGTCGTCGTTGTGTTCATCAGCTCGCGTTTGTTTGGACGCAGACCGTGGAGAAGGCCAGAAGGAAGGACACGTTCAACGCACGAGGGCCGAGCCGCAAAACACCACAGCGCATTAGCCGACCATCCGACCGCCAGTCGCCCAGAGAATCGATCGGTGGGTGAACGAAGAAGGGAAGAGGCCGCTCAAGTCATGTCCATCGAACGGCCGGTCGGCGAGAGGCTGAAAGCGGGATTAATCTTCACGAAAAGGGGCAACAGGACGGAATTCCCGCTCGTTCCCGCCCTCACTAACAAGATAAAAACACCCGCTTCGTTCAGCCGCCGTCTCGTGGCTTGATTTTCGATCCCCTGGGAATTGCGAAACGATTGGCTTGCCGTCGTCGTTCTGTTCTTCTCGTCCGTCAAACAACGACAACGACAACAAACTTCTAACATCTGCGTCGCGGTCAATCGATGACTCACGGCCAAAAGTAAAGAGCCAACGCCCTACCGACCACGTGTTTCTCCTCCCTCACACTCGAAACACCCGCCTTCTTTCGAACTCGAAAGTCGAAAAGCGCGCGAGGAGCGGCGGGCAGGACGGCCGGGGGCCTCTTCTTCAATTTCCGCCTCTTCGGCCGCCGTCTTCTTCGTCGAGTGCGGGGGGCGGCGCGTCGAAACGAGGCGGTCGGCGGGCAAATCGCGCCGGCCGCCGACGACGCAGTTTGGCCGTCGACGACCTTCGATCCCGGCGGACGGCCCCCAAACGAGATTCTCGAGCGAAAAGGAGTGCAAAAACGTAAAGAAGCGAGAATCCCGCCCGCCCGTCTTCAACTGGAATGTTTATTGTGGCTTCGATACAAGGGTGCGTGCAGCGGAGAAGAGAGAGGAATGTACAGGAAACGGGTTGCTTTCACTCCTCCGAAGTGATTCCGGGGAAGAAGTAGAAGGTTCGCTGAAGTCGAACGGAGAACTCGGGGATTTGCTTCGAGCGGTTGACGTCCGAACTCTCGAACTTGCACACGCGTTTGTTCACCTGAAAGCATTCCGTGGTTCCATTCACTAGAAAGAAAGGCAGAGTTGCCTTTGTGAGGAGTGTGAGGAGGTCGTCGGTGGCCGCGTGTTTGCCGAACACCTCGCAGATGGCCTGCACGAACCACGAGCCGTAGACCGAGTTGCGCCACGAGACGTAGCGCGGCACCGTCGCGTAGGCGATCAGGAAATCCGCCTCGCTCGGCTGCAGCACCAAGCGGAAGCGCGCGGGGTCGAAGGCGGGCAGCGCGGAGGGAGCCGAATCGAACGCTGGCGACCGTCGACAGGTTCACGGGCGGCCCCTGGGGCAAGCGAAGGGCGGGATTTGCTCGGCTTTCTGCTCGGAGATCCGCCCGTCGAGCCGAACATCTTCGAGAAGAAGGCGGAGAGCGAACCGGACGGCTGCTGGTCGGCTGCCAACCCGCGCGCGTCCCACTCGTCCAGCGGAATTTGGTGCGGGATCCCCACGTCGTGGTTCTCTGAAGTGGAACGAATGATCGCGGGTGATCGAAAGAAGTGGACGAACGTCCTCTGCAGGCTTGAATGAAAAAGAGCTTCGGCTTTCCGGACAGATTGGGGGCTGCCCGGGAGTTGAAGCAGGCGAGAGAACTGGTGCGTTTTGATCACGTGCCCGTCCACGCCGATCAGCCCGTCGTACTCGCCGTGCGTGAGGACGATCACGACGCACGAGTCGACGGTCGCGTGGTCCGGACGGCGGGCGAACTGGCGGGCGGTCGAGAGCATCTCCTGAACACCCCCATCATCCCCACCCTTCTCTCCTTTGCTCACGATTCCGGTCATATTGTGGTGAACTTCGGCCGGCGAGTATCCGAGTTGCCGGAGGAGTTTGTCGAGCGCCTGGACGTCCTCTGCCGTCCCCGTTCGATCGCGCAGCTCCGTTCGGGAGGAGAAGTGGCTGTTGTTGATCAACAACACGTGGCCCTTGGGCGTCGAGAAGTTGCGGTAGATCTGAACGAGATGGATCGATCGATCCACCCTCTTCTTTCCGATTAGACACTCACGTTCTGCTTGTTCGCCCGATAGTACGGGAGATCGCAGGCGACGGTCGTGTCGGGCATGTCCACGCAAATCCCCCACTCGTCCTCCTGACCGCTCTTCGCCCTCTCCATCGCTCCGGCCTTTCGGAAAGGAAGTGCGTAGACGGTTGGGGAAGCTGGCTGGATGTTCTCTTGGAGCGACCGCCAGAGTTGGAGCAGCCGCTCGCGTTGCTCGGCACCGTACTCGTCCAGGCTGCAGACAAACGAGCGGATCATTGCGCGAATTCGAGTCGAAATGGCAACATTTTCCCGCGTCCCCCACCCACCCGTTCGCCGTCCACTTCTTTCAGCTCATTTGCCCCGCTCGATTCCCGCATTGACCCCATCGCATCGAGGCGAATTGCTCTCGAACGGGAGTCAAACGAACCGCAAAGGGCACTCACCACTTCCAATCCACTTCATCGCCGTCCAAGAACGCCAACAAATCGAACTGCCCGGAGATCAGGAGCGCGTGGCAAAAGCGGGCGAAAAGCGATCGCCGACGGCCTTGAGACGCCGCCGCCGTTTGGCGCAAGTGGTCGACGAGGCGCTCCGCCTGTTCCTCGCGCCCGACGGCCTCCTGAAAGCGCGCCCGTTAATGAGTGCCCGTTCGTTCGGCTCGTTTGACCGCCGGGCGGCCGCTCGCCCGATTGCGCGAGTTTGTCGCCGTCCGGACGAAAACGAGCGATGAAAGCGGTGAGTCGATCGATCACGCGGGCAGAAACAAATGACTCCTCCGGCTAACGAGCGGCCGTTTGACCCACTTACTTCGATCCGGGCGCACTGCTCGGCGGAGAGCACAAAGTGGGCGCGGAGGTAATCCAAGACCGGCCGAGGATCCAATTTGCAGAGGATGAGCCGGCGGTGGGCGTCCAACGAGCGAAATTCGAAGGTTTCCGGCCGTTCGAGTGACGGCGGTGGCGTCGGTTTGGTCGGCGGGGGCGATGGGAAGGGGGACAGCGGAAGGCGGCCGTGCAAAGAGGAGAGGCTGAACGGACAGAAAGGCATCAATCAGCCTGCAGTCTTCCAGCTCACAGCTCGAGATCCAACACGTTGAAGAACAGGCGGGAGAGTGAGTAGTGGCCGAAGTGGACGAGACACAAGACGAACAGCTCGAGGTCGTCCGACGTGGCCACGTGTTCCAGCAGGTCGTGCACTCGGCTCTAACGCTGGCAGCTGGAGAAGAAGATCGTTGAAAGCTGAAGGAAGGATTAGGGATGACTAACTTCAGTTGTCTGCTGATTTCCCTCGGAAATTCGCGCACTGGAGTTGTGCCCAGCGGAAATGCTGGAGGAAGACGTCCTGCGTGGCCACTCGCTCGAGCACTGCGTCCCGCACGGAGGCCACGAGCAGCCGCCGTCTATTCTGCGAGCTCCGTGCGGCGATCATTCATTCGAGTTTGCAAGCAAGCACGTGTGAATGAGGAAGGGAAGGATGAGGGAGTGAAGGCGGCCTCCAGATGTCCCGACCGCCTCCTTTTCGCTCAATTCCACTTCGCGCAATGCAATAACAAATCGCTTCGCCGCGTCGATTCCAAACGGTCGTGATCGGCGGGCGGCCAAAAAACTCCGCGAATCGCTTCGCGTCGCCGCCGTCCGCGTGCGGCAGCTGCGAGCCGTCCGGTCGGCGGGCGAGCGGGCGGGCGGCAAGTGGGCGGCGGCGGGAAGTCCGCAGGTTCGGGATGTCGAAAGCACTTGAGGAGGAGGCGTGAAAGAGGAAGAGTTTATTACACCACGTGCGGCGGAAGAAAGAAGCGATGGTCGTCGTCCAATAACCCGAGAGATTGGGCGGTTTTTGCCGTCGATGTCAAGTGGATTCGAACAAAAAGCTGACCGGGAGAAATCCACGCGTTTTCGCACAAAAGAAGCGGGTTTCAATAGAAAGGAGTTGGTTTTATTGAAATCGGAACAAAGAAGCCTACAGACATCCACTTCAAAGAATTCAAGTGGCTTTCACCTCACAGAAAGCGACCGTATCGCTTCACACTACGGAATAACCGACCGTATGGCGAGCTCTAATCCGATCGTGACACTTCTGCCGAACCGAAAGCAAAACAAACGAGCGAACAAACAATGAATGAGGCGGACGGGACCGAAGGCGATCGCGGCGTTCAAGGCCGCGCGGGCCCGCGAGGAGCAAAGCGGCAGCTCGAAATACGGAGGCGGACAACAAGAAGAGCGGGCGAGCGGGAAAGCGTTAATTTGGACGCGCCCAACTCCTCACGCAAAACCAACCGACGCCGCGGATCGCCGTCGCCGCCCGCGCGTTCGGCGCCGAAATCCACTCGCGTTCCGCCCGCCCTGCGCGCCCGCTTCTTCCGCCGCCGCACGCCGCCGTGGCCCCGCGCGATCGGCGACGCGGAAAAGAAAGCGGGAGCGCGCGGGGTGTTTTTCTTGCCGGTCGGCGCGCGTGGTTTGAGGCCACGCTCACGATCGGGAGTCCAACGCGGCGCCGAGGTCATCCGCCGATTGCAACAACCGGCAGTTATTGGATCTGAGGACATCTATTGTTTCAGTGGTTAGTTTTGACCGTGCAAGGAGAGCCAAACGGTTGATGTCTAAAGGGTAGCAGAAAACCAAAAGAACCCAAATTGAATGAATTTCGGCAAAAAGATCGGTAGCCCGATGTGGGGCTCGAACCCACGACAGCCAGATTAAGAGTCTGGTGCTCTACCGACTGAGCTAACCGGGCACACTCCTCGTTCCCCCGAACGCCTTTTTTGTGCCCGTCGTCGCTCGCCCGCTCTTCGCTGTGTGCGGGCGGCCGCGGCCGGGCGAGGGCTTTTTTCTTCCACTCGGTCGCTTTGTTCGGCGTCCGTTGGATGCGGCCGTTTTCTTTCCTTGGCGGTCAAAGTTCGTCCATCGCTTTTTCTTCTCGCAGTTGTTCCTAATCATTTAACGGCGCGTATGAACAGATAAACGAGCAAAAGGGAGTATGTACAGACATTCATCGTCGATTAGCCGCGCGGGTGAATCCGGGGCCGGCCGGCCGCGGAGCAGTTGAGCGTCTTCAGGTTCTCGAAGTCCATCGCCATCTTCCACGCGGGCACTCCGATGAAAACCGCGCGTTTGGGGACGCCCTCGTCGTCGCACGCCTTTCCATGACTGAACGAACGAAAGGAATGAGTGGTTGGATGAGAAGGGACGAGTGGACGAACCCGCATGCCGAACGGCGGCTGATTTCTCGTGGTGAAGATCGGGTGTCCTAGAAGCGACGATCCCGGTGAAGAGAACGTCCTCCAACGGCACCACGTTCACGTTCCTTGTGTGGTTGAGGAGGGCACCGGCCGCCTCGGAGGTGAGCAGGTATGAACAGCCTTGGCAGAAGGGCGGGAAGTGCTTCTCGCTGAATTGTTCGGAGGAGACGCGCCTAAACGATCCTTCCAGTGGTCTTGCTGCTTCCTTTTCGTGCTCACCATCGATGGCTGGGAATTCGGATGGGCTTCATTCGCCTCCAGAGGTTGCAGAAGAAGGGAGCGGGGGTGTCGCTCGCGGATGGGCTCGAATTGCCGCCGCACGTGGTGGTCCAGGCGATCCAATTGGACGATCGTGTCGTCGTCTGTCTTCAGCAAATAGCGGGCTTCCGGGCAGAAAGGCCTGCTGCCAGGAGAAGGCGGCGTGTGTCTTCAGGAAGAGGAGTTCGTACGTGTCGTTGCCCGAATGGTGGATGAGGTCGCCGAACTCCCGCTGTTCCTCTTGCAGCCGCTCGTTCAAACCGTCCTGTGTCTCGATGGCCGATCGAGGAAGAACACCCGGTAGTCGGGAGGATTTGTCTGTAGAAGAGTGAACGGAAAGGAAAGGGAGGAAGACAGCGTACCGGATCGTACATCCACGTCTTTCGGATCTGCTCGCGGGCGTAGAAGCCGTCCGGCCGGCTCATGACCAGCACGAGCAGCCGGACGCCCGAGCAAACGTCCACGTTCGGGCGGGACATCTGATAGCTGAGGTTGAGGTCCGCGAAGACCAGCTCGAAGTCCACCGGCTCGCCGAACGAGTCGGTCCGAGAGGAAGGGCGGCGGTCTGGCCGTCTGGACAGGACCCGCCACTTCGTAAGTGGACTCCGGCTGACGGTTCAACAGAGTGAAGCTGTCTGAACAATCGAATAAATGGAGGATAAACGCGAAGCAAGAACTCACACATCAGTCCAAACAATAGAAAGGAAGAAGACGGCCGATTTCTTTCGAATCCAAAACATTCGAAGCGATCGGGAAAAGAAAGACGGCAAAACGGGCATCCTCAGAATCATTCCGGCTTCTACGGTTTGAATTCACACAAGGTCTTCCGCTTCTTCCTCTCGACGCACGTACTACCGACTACGTTTTTCCGATCAAAAGCCGGGCGAAATCACGAGTTCTTTTGTGTTCACGAGCGAAGATCGAAGTCAACTTCGAAAGGCACCCCTCGACTTTTAAATTCGAAGATCACGGCGTTCCGAACGGCCTCACCTGCCGTTCGCCCGGCGATCGAAAGTTCAGGGCCGAGGCGCCCCTCAGCCTCCGCACTTTCGGTCTCCATCGCTTGTTTCCACAATACGCGGTAATCCGAACGGAGCGAACGGATTTCCATAATCGATCGCCGGCAGACTGTTGACGACGACCGGCGGCCACACGGTCGGGTCGGCGGCTGGCTTGTTTGTGGTCGGCTTTCAATCTCCCCTCGTTGAAGGAATGGGCGTTTATTTGCTCCTGATCACAAGACGGTCATGAGAAAACGGTTGCCGATCATCTCGCACACGTCCGTCAGCTTCACGCACTTCTTCTCCCGCACGAGGCACTCGCACGTGTTCACGGCGGAGTGGAGGGCTTTCGGGAACAGGCCATCGCACTCGTTCATCAGTCGATGAACCTCATCGGGGGGGGGTAGAAGGGGCGGCATCTGAGAAGAAAAGGAAGGAATACAAAAAGCCCGTTGCCTAGTGAACGGCACCCGTTGGACAGCAAGCACTGGCTTTCGGCCCGTTTGGCGCACGAGTTGAAGCAGTGCTGGTAGGAGCGCATTTGGACGTACGCCCGGCGGGATCGTTTGGTCGTCGAGCTGCCGGCCGACTGGAGGAAATCGACGTACGTGGAGCCGAGCGGGTACTCGAACTGCTGGGTGGAAGTCGCTTCTTCTTCCGCCTCCTCATTGTTGCAGCTGGAAGCGAGCGAGTGGACCGAACGGAAAGCGGAGAGAACTCACAAGTTGGGAACGCCCATCCGCAGGCAGTTGTTCCAAATCTCCAGCTCCTGCAGCGTCTCTTGGAAGCAGGCGGCCATTTCCGTTTGGTTCTTCCCGAACGCCTGCAGGTGGGCGGCGCATCGCCGCGTGCAGAAGGCGACCTCTGCGCGGCCGAGCTTCTGGCAGAGTGCCACCTCCGAGCACTTGCACACGCGTGTCTAAACACCACGATTGAATGGAAGGGATGGGAGGACGAACCTTCGGATTGGGGCCGATCAGCCCGCCGAGTCCCACCCGCGAGCCCGCGTTGCTCCGAACGTCGTGCGTCAAGAGCGGGCGAGACGGTCGCGTTCAAAGGATTCCAGCCGCCGACTGGGAGGCTCGAAACAATCGAACAGGCCGAGGACAAACAAAGAAGAAACCCAACGGAAACGAGGAGCATTTCGACCACAAAAGGAGGAGTAAGCGAGGCGGAACACGCGTACAGGAGATCGCTTGGATGATTGCGAGTCGAAGGTCAACCGAACAAGGGGGAAGACGGAGATCCCAATCTCCCTTCTTCGTTACGCAATCCGCTTCTTCGATCAAAGGCAGAGTAGACCTCGTTTATTGGCAATTCAACTGAACAAACGAAAAGAAAGGTGATTGGGTGGGTGTCCGCTCGATCCCGACGGCCGCTCGATCAAGAAGCAGAAGGGATGGTAGCCGGCCGGAGGGGTTCGCCTTCGGTTTGACGGGCGACTTCTTCGGGCTGCAAGGAAACGAGGGAAGGTGCAAGATGGAAGCAGGGAAGCTGACCTCTGCACGACCACCGGCGGGGCAATCGGAACGTCAGGGGGCGCAAAAGACGGCGACTCGAAGCAGGCGGCCATTTGGGGCGTGAGGAACGGCGAGTGGACGGCTTTCGGCGGGGTGTAGACGGGCGTCGGCGTCGGCGGCTGAACGAGTCGATTAGAAGAGCAAAGAGGAAAGGAGGACGTACCCGTTGTTTTGCGATCCTGTCCGCATTCCACGGCCTGTAGCGTCCCTTGTATGCCTGCAAAGAAGGGAGGGTGATATGTGGAATGAAGGGGAGAACGAACGTCGGCGAGCAAATCCGCGCGGTCCTCCTCCACCGACTTGTGGATGAACGTACAACGGATTCCGTAGGGGCAGACCCCCAGTTGGCGTACTTGGGCACATTCGCTGCTTGTAGTTCGGATTCGTTATGCGCGGGTCCCGCAGCTCGTGCTCTCCGTGGCGCGAAAGTGCACCGCGTCGCCCTTGGGGCATTCGCCCCTGCTGCGCGAAGAGGCGGCAGAGCATCGTCTTGAACTGGTGGGCGAACGCGCCGCCCTCCCCGCCGACGGGCGTCAACTCGACCACTTGCGGAGGCTCCTCGACGAACGGCGGTGGCCTGAAGCGGGTAGAACGGAAGGAAAAGCGGGAAGTTCTCACCTCCGGTCTCCGCGGAACTCGCTGGCGGGCGCGAGGGTCATCCACGACGGCTGACCGCGCGACGGCCAACACGCGCGTTTCGCCTCGAAATCCGCCGGCCAGATCCTCCGGCCCTCGAACGAGCGCTTCCCCAACATCTCGAACGAAACAACGAGAAAAGGCGACCGCTGGCGGTCGAATGGACGAGAAAAAATGAGCGCTGGATTCTGAGTTGTTCCTTGAAACTCGGCTCTCGTGCGGTAGCCGGCCGGTTGCTTTTCGGTGAAAATTCAAGGCATTTCTCATTCCAACCAAATGGAGTTTTATTCCCGACTAGCCTATTTACAAACACCGTCCATCCGCTCTT
The DNA here is from genome assembly GCA_024699865.1 of Aphelenchoides fujianensis. NCBI lineage: Eukaryota > Metazoa > Nematoda > Chromadorea > Rhabditida > Aphelenchoididae > Aphelenchoides > Aphelenchoides fujianensis. The sequence continues at coordinate 118,667 of JAMPIO010000211.1, forward strand.
CAACCCAAGAGCAGCCGACTGTGAACCGAATCGTAGAGCCGCCGGAGGAGCAGCCCGAAGTGGAAGGAGCCCACGTCCGAAACGTGCAGCCGGTCGATGAAATGCGTCAGTTTCGCCCGCACGTCCACTGACATTAGCCAGTCCCCCAACAGAGAGGGCTTGACTCCAGTCGACGAGGACACACTTGCTGCACGTGGCGTTCAACACCCGCTGCCAGTGGAACGGGCGGTTTCGGTGGAGTACAAGTTCTAAACGAAACGCATTCATTTAATCCTTCCACTACTCATTCACATAGCGGGACATCCGCAGGCGGGTGAGCGCAACGCCCGTCCGCAACGCGTCCAACACGGCGTCCATCGGCTGGAAGATCCGAAAGCGGATTTCCACCGCCGGCGTGAACACGAGGTCCGTGGCGTAGCGGTCGGCGAGCGCGTAGAGCGAGCGCATCGCCACGAGGATCTCGTCGTTTTGTCCCGCGAAAGGGGATTTCGCCCTCCGGAAAGCTGCCTGCCAATTACTCCGGAAGAAGCGGGGAACACTTGCCGGTAGACGATGAAGATGATGTCCGGCCGGAACTCGCGAAAGGCCGCCTCCAGGCTGTCCGCGTATTTGTGGCAATCCTCTTCGGTTTCCGTGTTCAAACGGAACGGCGAGCAGTTCTCGATGGCGTGCAGTTGGAAAGGTGCGGTAGAGCGGGCGAAAGTGGTGGGCGATCCCAACGAACGCGTGACGGGCGAGGCTGTTTCCGATCAAGAAGGGCGTTCTTTGTGCCTTGGCCCTTCAATCAATCGACGAACAACATTTCACTTCTTCCTTGAAGAGAACTCACTTGTTCCCGGCAGACGAACACCTCCCGCCTTGTGGTGTTCAACCGACTCGCGTTCAGCCCCACGCGGTGCGTGCAGCCCTTGAATTCCTTCGCGTAGCCGTACAAGTAACCGTTCACTTCCAGCGCCTTCTCGTCGCTCAGGTTCAGCGGAATCCCTCGATAGTAGTCGCTGATCAGCCGGCGAGTTTCGATCTCGTCCGTGATCGCCAATTGTTTCTTCTAAACATCTTGCTAATTTCTGTTCCGCCGGCCTCCAACTCACGTTCTTTGCTGTGCCCGAAAGGAAACCGAGCAGTGGAACGCACAGGAGGTAGAGGACGAGGAACGAAGACGATTGAGGACGTTCTCGAAGTCAACCCCCGCATCGCCGCGTCCATCGCCCAGTCCGAGCACGAGCGTGAGCAGAAGAGTGGTAGCCACGATCCAGGCGGCTGCAAACAAACGAGTGGACGAGCAGAACCGAAAGAAAAGTGGACCCACCGTCGGTGAAGCAGAGGCGAGTTCCGAAGAGGTACTTGTAGAAGACGATCGCCGGCCAGTGCACCAGGTAGATCGTGTACGAGTGATCGCCGATCCACAAGAGCCGCCCGGTTGGTCAACAGGCCCGACTGTTTGGTCGCCCCCGCTTGGATGATGGCGGCCGCAAAGAAGGTGCACAAAAGGCGGGCGAGCGGTACGCAAATCCAGCGTCTCGTTCAGCAGCATCACGACGATCGAAAGTCCCACGCAAACGGGGGCCGAGAGCGAAGTGGGCGGCGAGTGGTCGAACGGCGAGTGTCCCGCCTCGACGGTCAGAACGGAAGAAGCGGGAAGGAATGAGCGCTCCGTCGAGTAGAAGGTCATGATGCCGACCATGAACTGCCACATGCGAAGTGGAGTGAACGAGTGCTGGAACAACGGCGGGGCGAGCAGTTGGGCGAAGAACGTAAAGACGGCGATCGACGAGCAGAACTTGAAATCGGAGCGTTCTGCTATCGGGAACAAGAAGGGCGAAGAGGAAGAGGGAACCACAAGGTAGAACTGCATTTCCACGCACAGCGACCACGTGTGCGCGAAGAAGGCGTAGTTGTTCAACTGAAATCCTATCCACTTAGATCACCCTTCCTTTGCGAACGTACGAACCAGTTGGAAGTAGGAGATCTGCTGGAAGAGAGGTTGGAGGTTCGAGTACAAACGGAATGGCCGCTCGGGCGTCGTCCACCACGTTGAGGCGGTCCATCGGGTTCACGTAGACGGCGGCCAACCCCAACGTGAGCAGGACGACCACGAGGTAGGTGGGAAGAATCCGCTTTAGACGACGGAAATAAAAGTCGGCGGCCACTCGCCACGTGATTCGCCCTTTCGGGCTCAAAATCATCGCCATCAGGAAGCCGGAGATCACGAAGAACCTGCAGAAGAAAGAGGCCATCAATGGAAGGGAGCGAAGAAGAACTCACATGTCGACGCCCAAATAGCCGAAAGGAAGAAGGCGTGCATTCAAGTGGTAGACGAAAACCTAATACAGCCGGCAGCAATCAATCCTTGCGCTTTGATTGAACGAACCGAAGCATGATGGCAAGAGCCCGGAGTCCTTGGATGTCGTCCCGCTTGGTCGTCGGCTTCATTGCGGCCTTCGATTCTTGTGGACGCTCTTCCACTCGTTCTTCTTTCACTGTGAGGATCATGATGGAAAGGAGAATGTTTGTTTACCACTCGTTCTTATATTCTTCAGCCCACCGTCCGTTCGGAGTTGCATCTCATTCGGCAGCAGGCGGGTGATCGGCGTGCTCTTCGGTTTGTTCGAAAACATCCGGCAAACAGCGGGCGTTTAACGCCCGCCCGAACACTCCGCCGAACAAACGGAGGCGGGTAATCCGCTTACTTGCCGGGCGGTCAACAACTCCCACCGATCGGTGGTTGTGCAATCAACAGCGTTTATTCTCTTCACGACAACCGGGGCGCTCGCTCTACACTGACTTGCCTGTCCTCGCCTTTGAAACGCGGCTGGTTCGTTTGTTTCTTGGGGCAGGACTCCTTGGCCAGCTCTTCGAATTTGATGTCCTCCTTCAAGATCTTCACATCGTCGTTGTCGAATTTGCGCCCGTCCACGACCAACTCCTGCGGGACGGGCCATTTGCGGCATTCGTACGGACCAGTTTTCCCCTTGCACGTGCCATTGCTGAAGTGAATGAGGAGGTGAACGGGATGGAGGGAGAAAACTCACAAGTAGATGAGGAAGTTCCCGCCTCCCCCCTCGCTCTCCCAGCCGCCCACCTTGAAGCTGTTGTCGCTGCCCGTCTAGTCCGAGCCGCAGTAGTCGTGGGGAGTCACGATGTCTTGTTCGTACAGATTAGCGTTCTGCAACGGATGCGGATGATCGGACAGAAGAAGAAGAAAACGAAACGAACTCCCCAGAAGGTGCCCTGGCCGTCCTTCCCCGCACGCCACCTTTCCTCGGATGTAACGTGGAGAAGTCCTTTGCGTGCACGGCGGCCACGAGGACGGAGAGGAAGGCCGAAGACGAGGAGGCCGGAGTTCATGGTCGAAGAGGGAGCGAATGGAATGAATCCCCGGCCGCTCGCCTCTCTTTTATTCCCCCGTTCCCGGGCGGGGACCGTCGGCCGAAGCCAATCGGACGTCAAGCCGGCGGAAATCAAAACATCGACCCATTCGCTTAATCATTTTCCCTCCTCTTTTGTGTGCGTTCGATTCAATCACGAGGGCCGTCCTCCGGCGGGAGCCAAAACATCGGCGAAATTGATTGAAATCGAAGAGATGGGGCGTCTTCCATCGAACGAAATCCAATCGAAGTCGCTTGTATGCGAGCCGTGACGTGTGGGGAATGATTGAAAGCACAAAAAGGTGCCTGAGAGAGGGCAACCCGTATTGCAATGGCTTTTCGATTTCCATTCCGGTTATCTAATCAACCCAACCCGCATGCATTCTGCGGGTGCACTTGCGATCTGCGCGCGGCGACCGGCGGCCTTGGCGAGTGCACGCGATCAGCCCGCCGTGACGTCAAACGGCCGCCCGCAACCTGAAACTACGTGACTCGATGGACGGCCGGTCACTCCGCTTCCGTTGCGATCGCCGCACGTCCACCCCCGCCGACCAGCTGGGGGGCTTCGGGGGCACGCAGATCGCGTGCAAACGGGCGGCATAAAAGGCGACCGGTCATTGCGATCAGCCGTGTGGAAAGGCGACGCATTGGGGGCTTCTTCAGGGACTGGAACGTGCACTCGGCTCATTGCTTCCTGTTTTCAAACGGCCATGTTCCTCCGACTGATCCTCTCTGCACTCCTCCTTACGGCCGTTGCGGGGCAGTTCTACCCGGAAAGCAGCTCGTACTCGCGGGTGATCACGCGAACGACGTACGTGGGCGAGCCCTCCTATTCGTCTTCCTACTCTTCGTTCTCCTCCCCTTACTCGACCTCCTTCTTCTCCCCCCTACACATCCTCTTACTCGTCCTACTCATCGCCCTATTCCTCTTCCTATCTCGTCTTCCGGCTTCCACCCATCTTACTCTTCTTATTATCCCACTCACAGTCAACAGTAGTGAGTTCTCCTCATCATCGGACCTCCCCCAATCCACTCGTTTCAGCGGCGGGCCCGTCCGAACGATTACCCGCACCGTCTACGTGCCGTACAACACCGGCTGGCCCGAAAAGTGATCCCTCCTCCTGTTTGTCTGTACTTTTGAAATGAAGTGAATGAAACAAATGAGTGATCGTTCACACGTTCCCGTACGTTAGTCGGAAGAAACAAATGAATCGGCCGACGGAACTGAGCAATCAGCAATTTCATGCTCCAAAGCAACACTCACTCGTTCGATTTCCCTAGTCGGCTGAGTCAATCGGCTCGCTTAAAAGAAATCAATGAGTCCAAAATCTGCACTTGATCACAACGGCCTACTCCTAATGAATCTCGCGTTCGATTGTCCCCTATTCGTTCTTCTCCTGTTTTCGTTCCGTTGTGCTCGGACAGTGGTGAGTTTGGAGTGAACGTGGCCGGTGAACTGAAGTGTGCCGACGGACGAGGATTGGAGAATGCGGTACACTCCAACCTTTGCCTCGGTCCAATCTCCCGATTGTTCAGACGGTCCTGCTGTACGAAATGGACTACCCGGACCCCAGCGATTTCTGCGGCGCCGTTCGGACCAACGCGAGCGGCTTTTTCGAGATCGCCGGATGGGAGAAGGAGTTCTTCCGAATGGACGACTTCTATTTGATCGTGTGAGCCTTGCGGATTTCCTCGCCCATCAATTGGTATCCTTTTCAGCCGGGCCTCGTGGGAAGGGGATTCGGAAGGGTGCCGGTTCTTCCCGCTTCCGTCCGACAGCGGTGTTCGAAGGCCGAAATGCGCCGACCACCCACTTGCCGCCCGTCTTCTTCCCCTCGCTCGAAGCGGTTGGCTGCCCGGAAGAGGACGAGCAGAAGCGGGATGGAAGATGCGGCAGTTGACGTGTTTTCTGCTTCGTGTAATTTGTCCGCTCTCCAGTAGAAACCCACCTTGATCAAACCGTTTATTTCTCCACTCACATTCACGAGCAAACGAACGAGAAGAGAGGCCAACACCCTTCACCAATCCCAGTCCATGTCGAGGTAGGACTGGAGGAAGGCGGTGTGCACCTCGGTGTAGGTGGCGTCCAGCAGGCGGATCTCGAGGCGGAGGTCGGCGCGCTCGTCGGCGGCGAAGTCGCGGTCCTTGCCGTGGAAGTCGCGGAGGACGGCCTCGGCGCGGTCGAAGGCGCGCCCCACCGCCGCGAGCAGGCGGCTCTCCAGCACGAGGCGGTGGCCGCCGGGCACGCGCCGTTCCTGCAACCGAGAGAGCAGTGAGCAGAGAGGGCAACCCTCCAAAGAGCTTACGGCGTGCTCGTCGAGGATCTCGAAGCCCTGCATCGCCTTGTCCACGAGCTCGCTCACGATCTCGTAGCGGTCCTCCTCGACGGAGCGCTCCTCCCAGTGGACGGCCTTGACGAGGGCCTCCAGCTCGTGCACGCGCGCCTCCAGCCGCGTCCAGCGGCGCGCCAGCTCCTGCAACACGTGGACGAGAGCGCCGGCCGCCGCCCACCTTCTGCAGCCGGCCGGCGGGCGCGTCGGGCAGGTGTTTGAGGGCGCGAAAGAACTCGAGCGGCTTCCCCTCCAGCGCGTCCAGCATCTCCGCTTCGGGCAGCTCGGCGAGCGCGATCACGTCCGACATTCCGGCGGGCAGCGAGGAAACAAATGAGCGCAAGGCGAGAGGAATGGGTGCGAGTCGGTTTTGAATGCGACCGTTTATCCGAACAACCGTTAGACGCAACGTGAGTGAATAGATACAACAATCGAATGCACAGGCAGGAGAAACAACTAGGGATCTTGCTGGATGAGCTCGCGGACCTGGCGGAAGAGGGCGACGTCGTCGCGCAGCAGGCCGTCCATCGACTGCGACTGGATGGCGGCGCGGAAGTGGCGGCGGTCGGCGCGCACGAAGGCGGCGGTGGCGGCGAGCAGTTCGGGCTGCCCGAGGCGCGCCGCGAGCACGAGGCGGGCGCCCGCGTTGGCGGCGGAGAGCGTCGCGTCCAGCCGGCGGCGGCACTCCTCCTGCAATCGGAGAGGAGAGATGAGTGGAGAGTCCGCCGAACGAACCTGGAGGACGGGCACCTCGAACTTGGCGGCCGCGTCGAACAGCTCGGCGGCGTGCGCGTCGAGGTCGGGCACGCGGCCGCGGTAGAGCCACTCGAGCAGCAGCCGCAGCACGCCCGGCTCCACGCTCTCCACGCGCAGCTCGTGGACGCGGCGGTCGGCGAGGAGGCGGCGGAAGACGCCCGACTGCGGCTCCAGCACGGCCTTCAGCGCGGGCAGGACGACGCCGCGGCACTCGAGGCGGAGGTCGCAGAAGGCCGCCCGCCGCTGCTGCCGCCACAGCTCCTCGCGCAGCGGGTCGGCGGGCGCGGCGGCCAGCGGGCGCGCGGGAGTGGCCGCCCCGCCGTCCACCATCCGCCGGATGTTGCAGCAGATGAAGACGCCGCCGTGCCGCGCGAACCGCTCCAGCTCCGCCACGGGCAGGTAGCGCGAGCGGCCCCACCCGCGCGCCTTGTCGAACACGTACGCCGCCGCTGCAAATGGAGGAGTGGAAGAACCGAAGAGAAGGGATCTCACCGTGTTTGTGGCGCCGCTCGCCGCGCTCGTTCTCCAGCCACATCTCGTAGTTGACGGCCACGGTCGCGTTGGCGCCCAGGTCCTCGAGGCGGAAGAAGAGGGCGCAGTGGTCGCGGTGCGGGGCGTCGGCGCCGCGCGGGTACAGCGACAGGCAGAAGCGGGCGTCGCCGAGCTCGCGCAGCCGGAACTTGTCGCTCTTCCACAGCTCGCCCACCTCCGCGCGCTGCAGCCGCTCCGCGAAGCCGCCCACGCGCCAGCGCTGCGAGAGCGTCACGGCGGCGGCGGCGGTCCGCTCGACGGCCACGCGCCGCCCCACGCGCAGGCACACGAAGACGACCTCGTGGCGCGCGAACCGCCGCATCTCGTCGGCCGTCGCGAAGCGCGCCCAGCCGCGACTCCGCCGCTTGTCGAAGAGCATCGTGCCGCCTGCAACTCGAGCATCGAACACGAGAGAACGAAGGGCGACTCACTCTGCTCCTCGCTGGGCCGCTCCGCCTCGTCCGCCGTCTCCAGCCACGCGCCGCCGTCGAGCCGCAGGGCGGGCAGCCGGCCCACGTCCACGAGCTGCACGTAGAGCGCGGCGCCCGCGTCCGGCGCCGAGCGGTGGCCGCGCGGGTAGAACTCCAGGTAGAAGCGGACGGGCTCGCCGGCCGCCGCCTCGTGGAACGCGAACAGGTCCGACGCCCAGCGGTCGCCGCAGAGCGCCGTGCGGCAGCGGTCGCCGAAGAAGTCCAGCCGCCAGCGGCACACCGTCGCGTCCGCGTCCTCCTCGTCCGGCACGCACTCGCTCATCCCGACGCTCGTGGAAGCCGAAGGAAAGCGGGATCTTCCGTTCTGCCGCCCGCCCGGCCGAAGGACGCCGCCGCCGGGCGGAACGCCAAACGCGCGAAATTCCGGCCGGGCGGCGCGCAAGTGGACGAGCGGCGGCGAGTTCCTCCTTTTTCCAACCGACCCGCCGCCCCGACCGGCCGCTCCCGATGGCGACCCCCGCGTCCAACCCGCCGGCCGTCCTCGAGCTGCCGCCGGGCTTCCCGACGGCCGAGGCGGTCGAGCGGCCCACCGAGGAGGAGGGGCCGCCGCCCGACCAGCCCGGCGAGTACACGGACGAGGTGGGCCGAGCGTCCGCCCACTCACCTCCTCGCCCTTGAGCTCTCCGACCTGACGGACGAGGCGGACGACGCGCGCCGCCCGTCCGCCACCGCCGCCTCGGGCTGGCTGCGGCGCGTGCGGCCGCTGCTGAAGAACAAGCGCGTGCGGGTGTTCGCGGCGGCCAACCTCGGGCTGCTGCTCCTGAACGCGCTCCTGCTGCTCGGCCTGCTGGCGGTCGGCGTGCTGGCGCTGGTGTCGGGCGTGCGCGTGCGGACGGCGCTGAACGCGGACAAGCCCTGCCTGTTCGAGTTCACCGAGTGGAGCGCCTGCTCGGGCACGTGGACGACGCCCGGCCAGCCGAACACGCGCCGCCGCTCGGTGATCCCCGAGACGATCGTCCACGCGCGCGGCGCCTTCGCCCGCGACGCGCCCTGCCCTGCCGGCATCGAGAGCTTCACGGTGCGCCCCCTCGCCGTCCCGCCCACCACCCGCTCGTTGCAGGAGGAGGCGCCCTGCAACACGCACGCCTGTCCGCGGCCCCTCTCCTCGTTCGCCTTCCGCCCGGACTGTTGGCGTCGGAACGCGAGCGACCCCGCCGCCGGTTGCTTTCGAATCCGCAACGTGACGACCGCCGACCTCGCCGTGAGTGCGCCCCGCCGCCGCCCACCTCCCGCTTGCCGCTTGCAGGTCCGACTGGACGTCACGGACCTCACGCGCGACTGTTCGTGCCCGTAGCATGTTTTCCTTGTTGTTAGTGGAATAAACGAGTGCTTTCTTCTTGTGGTCGCGAAGAGAGCGGCGGAGCGGGGAACACTCGGCAGTCGGCGTGGCGGCCGGCCGGCGAGTCATCCGTTTTATCGCCCATCGAAAGGCCGACGGCTCTCGCACGGAATCCGCTCGCCGTCCGCCCGGTCGGTAGGCCGCCGCCGCTCCGCCGACAGCCCCCGCCGCCCGCATTCGCCGCTCTCCCGTCAGTCGGTCCGCTCTCTCCCGCTCTCCCTGCCGCGCCGATCTCCCTCCTCTCTCCCCTTCCCCTCTTCCGAAACTGACTGCTGATGCTTTCAGATCCGTTCACCCACCGCTCTCCATCGATCGCCATGGCCCCGCTCACCAAGAAGAACGTCACCGTCAAGCCGCCCACGAGCCCCGACCTGAACCTCTCGGAGGCGTCGGACTCCGAGCAGTCGGCGGTCGAGACCCAGTCCGCCGCCCCCACCCAGTCGGCGGCCGGCACGCAGGCGGACGCCGAGCAGCAGCCGCAGGAGGAGGCGGCCGCCGCGAAGCCCGCCGGTGCGGCCAAGAAGGGCGGCAAGGGCAAGGGCAAAGGAAAAAGCAAGGGAGCGGTCAAGAAGGCGTCGGAGGACGGCAAGAAGCGCCGCGTGAAGAAGAAACAATTCAACTCGTTCTCGTGAGTTTCCCGTCCCAACCGACCGTCCACTCATTCCTCTCGGCTTTCAGCGTCTACCTCTACCGCGTCCTGAAGCAGGTGCACCCCGACCTCGGCATCAGCTCGAAGGCGATGAGCATCATGAACTCGTGAGTTCCCTCCACCTCCCCCGACTGCCCACTCATCCCTTTTGTTTGCAGGTTCATGACGGACACGTTCGAAAAGCTCTGCAACGACGCGAAGCACCTCTGCACCGCCAGCAAGAAGCGGACGCTGGAGTCGCGCGACATCCAGTCGGCCGTCCGCCTCGTGCTGCCCGGCGAGCTCGCGAAGCACGCCGTCTCGGAGGGCACCAAGGCCGTCAGCAAGTACATGACGAACACGCATCAGGCGCACCTCTGAGCGGTCGAATGAGCGGACCTCCTTTCCATTGCTCCCACTTTCGTTGTTCTCGCACTCTTTTAAGATTCCCGTAGACTCGTCGTCCTCGGAACCTCCTCGTTAGCCGCAAGCGAATCTCAGTCACCGTCAGTCCATTAACATTTGTTCTCTCTTCCTTTCGTGCATAGCCGTGGAATAAACAGCCATTGCGCATTCGGCAGAATCTTCGGTCTCTCGATCGATTCGGGTGGGAAAACAACGAGGGCGGCGACGTAAACAACGCTTGAGAAAGGCGGACGGCGGGTTTCAAAAGCGCCCTGCCATCCCTTCGCCCATCCGCCGGCCGGCCGGCCGCTGCGAACGGGCGGCGGAGAGCGGCGGCGTGGTCGCAAAAGGAGGTCGGCCGCTTCGATCGAAAGCCGTGCTCTTCGGCTTGCAGGTGGCGGCGGTTGTTTGCGAACCAGCGGAGGGAACGGAGATCACAACAAGCTACTCTTTTTTGCATCTGCTGCTTTCGCTTTGAGGTTTGACCGAAATTCACCCCCTCCTTCGATCGTCCTGCATAGTGAAAACGAGCGGCAGCAAAAGCGGATGTTGATTGCAGACTTCCTTTACATCACCCACCTGCTTGCGGAAGAAGGCCGTCGATTGCGAGCAAAACAAAGGTTTATTCGACATACAACGACCAAAGGATGAACAAACGTAGAGGACGCAAGGCAAACAGTTGGAAGAAAGAGGTGATTGATCGATTGAATTACTCGAATGTCCGCATGAACACCCTGCAGTTGTGAGAAGAAGGGACGGAAGACCAATTGCAGCTTCAAGGGAGAATTACACGTACCATGGGAAAGCAGAGGAGGGAGTGGGAGACAACAGAAATCACTGGAAACACGTGATCACAGCTTGATGCGGTCGAGGATTTCGGTGGAGATCTCCGGATGCTCGTTGCTGAACTGCTTCCAGCCGGAGAGCCGCCGCACGTCCCGCAAATTGGCGACCACGAAGCCGAGGGTGCGCTCGCGGAAGGTTTCGAGCCGCTCGAAGGCGAACGAGAGCTCCAGGCAGTCGAGAATGTTGGGGATGTCCATGCATTCATACATAGAGTTCAAGCAAACATCCTTCACGGAGCCCTCGTTACAAGCAGCCAAAAGGAAAAACTCACCTGCAGGTGGACGAGTCCGTAGCGGTCAGCGACGGTGAAGAGCTCGTAGGCGCACTCCCGCAGGTTCCGAACCTCTCCGGTGTACATGTAGCGCAGCATCTTTTCGACGGTCTCCCCCTCGAGGTCCTTGAAGTGGATGGCCGCCTCCTTCTTCTCGCGCATGTCGTGGGTGAGCATCCCGGCGAACACGTCTGAGTGGGCGCAGAGGAACGCCTTTGAGACCTGCAAACGAGCGGATGCAAAGAGGAAGGAGAAGAGGGGACGTACGTGGAACACGCGGTCCTTGGTGTGCACCGTGAGATCGGAGAACTCCTCCCGATCGAAGGCCGCCGCTTGGATGTCGAGCACTCGGCTCCGATCCAACCGGTCGGTCGGCGTGATCTCATTCTGGTTGGCGGCCACGTCCAGGTGGCAGAAGATCTTCTGCAGCTGGCAGCAGTCCATCCGCCGGCCGAGATACACGTGGCCGAGGTCGTTGATGTCCCGCAAGCACACTGAACTCGAGGACGAACAATGGAATGGAATGAAGGGGGACTCACCGTAACGGAACTGCTCCTCCTGCCGCTCGTTCACGCCCCACACGCGCAGCTGCAGCTTCAGTTGAGGGACGATCTCCATCGAGATCCGCTGCACGCTGACCACGAAGGAGTCCGGATGGACGGGCCGGAGGCTGACGGTGAAGAACTGCTGCAGTTTGGTCACGAATTTGGCCGGCGAGACGATCCGATCGTTCATGTTCGCGAACGCAAAGGCCGGCGGGACGACGAGGCTGACGGCGGAGCTCAGGACCGAGAGATCGCTCCGTTCTTCGGTCGAGTCGTCGTCCAACACGATCACGTCGTCCTCCCCGTTGTTGGCGGGCGGAGGGTTCGGCTGGAGGGGCGGGGGCGCGTCCTGCATCATCCAGCCGATCACGCCGTCCAGGCCGTTCGGTCCGCCGCGCTGGAGGGGCGGCGGGGGCATCGCGGCCATTGGCATGCCGGGCACCGGGCCCATGTTTTGCGGCGGTCCGTTCATGTCTAAAACAAAAGTAAAAGCAACGGCCGTCTTGATTTCACTCACTTCCGTTGTACTGGACGAAGAAGGGCGGCAGCGGCATCGGGTTGTAGCGCATCATCGGGGGTTGGTTCTGCTGCTGCTGCGGACCGTTGGACGGTCCCGGGAGCGGCCGAATCTCGATCGGCGGCGGCCCGTTGGGCGGAGGCGCGTTCTGCGGTCCTCCGTTGGGCGGCGGAGGCAACGGAGCAAAACGAACCCGCGCGTTCGGCGCTCTCGGCGGTTGTGGGGCCACGGGAGCGTTCGACGGGTCGGGACCGGCCGCCTGTGGCTGCGAGTTCGCCTGCGGGTAGGGCGCCGCCCGTGCCGCCGCCCGTTGAGCTCGCCGTTCGAGCATCTCCAGGGACGAGTGGGCCTGAAATCAAAGAAAATCGACGGTCGGTGGACTTCGTCGATGATTCACGAGCAGAAGGAACGCGATCACGTGGTTCGCCCGTCCGAGCGGACAATTCTTTGGTTGAACTCAACCACGCGAACGCGAAATGCCGACTGCCGGGCCGCTCGGACGAAAGCGACGGCGGAGGAGTGTGGCGATCGAATCTCCCAGTCGCCGCACTCTGCCCACAACTCCGTCCGCCCGCCCCGTCGGTCTCCGATGACCACGAGGAATCCCTCCGTTTCTCTCCGACTGACGAGATAAAAACGAGGCCCGAAATGCCCGCCGGCGATGGGAACTGCGAGAATTTCGATCGTCGACAAGACCGAGAGAAATTGTCGGCAGAAAAGAGATTTCTGCCGCTCCGCACCGCAGAAGAAATCGATAAAAAGCGTTCGTCCAACACGCGAGCGAAAGCGGCCGTCTTGCTCGCGAGTGCCCCCGCACGGAGCGGGCGAACTGGAGTGCGCAAGGCGGCGAGCGGCGGGTGGGAGCGACGGGCGACGAGGACGATCGGAAGGCGGCGGCTCGTTCGACGGCATTCGCACTCCGCGCGCCCGCCCTCCACTTCCCGCGCGCGTGTTTGCTTTTGGGCGAGCGGGCGGCCAAAAGTTGCCCCTCCTTCCCCGTAATCCGACGACCCGACTCGCGGACATCCACGCGGCTGTTGAGCGCACTTCCCGGCCGGCTGATCCCTTGTCTCAAATCGATCAAAAGAGTGAACGCGGTGGGAGATCGGCGGGAGATTGTGGGAAGAGTCGTCTAATGACCTTCCGCTTGAGCGCCCGCAACCGATCACCTCCATTCGATTTGCCCGCGCAATCAGTCGATTCTCGGCAGTCGGACAAAGCAATCACAAACATGAAGAACGCAATTTCAATCACTCCAGGCAGATGCCTTTCAAATGCCCACAATCAAGGACTCGTTTGGAAGGAGCACGCTTCCGCTTTTGATGACCGAGCCAAGTGAGCGCGAGCGGAACGAAAATAGCGGACGTGTTTGCGGCTCGTTTGCTCACGCGCTCGCCGTGCGATAAGGAGCGGCCGCCTCAACTTCCGTTTGCATCGGCCGTCCGCTTTGGGCACACGAGCAAACACGAAAAGGCGAACTACCCAAGTAGCCGTGAACGGGTTTGGTCGATAAAGGACCGCGGAACTCATTCACGAACCTCTGCATCGCTTAAAGACTGGATGGCCACTCGTGAGAATGCATAGAAGCCGTAAATCCGCGGGAAACACCGCCTTCTTTCGCAAAGAGAAAAGAGGATGCGGGCAGCGAACGCAGGTGTTCGACTGCCTCCCGCGAATCCTCGCCGCACTTCGCAAAGCGTCCCGTAATCCGACTGACGGTGTTCCTAATCAATTGATGACGAAGCGGGCGCAGCACGCAATCAACATTCATCCATACGACCCGCTGGGGGCGTCGTTCGTAAACAATCGGCGCCCAACAGACCTCCGTGAACAACCCGCGGCTCAAATGGCCGCGCTCACCGTTGCGAGCCGCCCGCTCTACTTCAGCTCAAAAGCAAACACGCATCGCCGCCCGCGACTCTTCCACCCGCTCGGCGCATTTGCTCGACCGTCGAGTGGACCGCGGATAATGAGCGGTCGAGCATGTGCGGCGCGTACGGTAGACGGCAATTACGCGCGAAAAGGACCGGCCGCACCCCCGTCTAATTATTCGTTGTTTAGCGTAGAGCCTTTCAACGGCACTGATCACCGCGCCTTGAGCCATCTCGTTTGTTCGCGTCGTTTGAAAGACCGAGACAAAGAAGCAAGCTCGAGCATGAGGAATTTATGTGAGCAATCCTTCGCTCATTTCATCAGACGACAAGCCGAAAGCTCCCGAACATTTCGGGCAGATGGTCGAAGGTTGTGGAATGCGCGAGTGACTCATCGAGGGCGCCTGTTGGTCTCCGTTGGTCTGCGCACTCGCCGGTTGATAGCGGCGGGCGGGAACACACGTGTGCACGCGGCCGAACGGCGTGTTTATTCCCACAGATCGCCCCGCGAACGACCCCGATCGACGGCCGCGAGAGGCGGGCGGGGCGGCGGCGTTCGGCGAGCATAAATCCGCAATCCGATCGGCCGCCATTTCGCGTCGGTTTCTTCCACTCGGCCGCTCGCCCTCCGGCCGCCAGGCCGCTTTACAACGACGGAAATCGGCGAGGAGCGGGCGGATGACGTCAGCTCTTGCTCGTTCCTTTCTCTTCGATTCCGCCCCGTTTTTCCGTCTTCTCGTCGTGTCTGCTCGAGCTCGGGGATCCCGTTGATTCGTTTGGTTTGCAGCCGTCCGAATGCTCAAAACGACGCTCGTCTCCCCGCACCGACCGGCCGCCGAACTCCCTGCTCGACCGCTCTTTCACACGTCCATCCCGCAGGCGTACAGCCGGCAGCACTTGGTGTTGGCCTTCGACAAGCCGAATGACCGCCCGCTCGACCTCGCGGTCCACTCGCCGCTGCCGCCCTTCCGGCCGGCCTTCGCGCAGCACGGCGGCTCGTCGGAGAACGGCGCCTCGGACGTCGTCTCGATCACGGTCTCCGACTCGGTTTCTTCGCGAAGCTCGAAGCCGCGAGTCGCCTTTGCGTTGGACTTCGACTCCACCACCTCGTCGCCCGACTCCCGCCTGCCGCCCATCAAGCCGCCGCCTTCCCCCTGCACGGTGAGTTCCCTTCCGTTCGGCATGCAACACGTGGAATTCTTTCCTTCGGGATGGACGCTAAAAAACTCCATTAGGAGCGAGTGGATTCCGGCCGCCTTCAATCATCTCTCGATGGATTTCAGTGCGGAACGGTCTTCCTGTTCGCCTTCTCGTTCGTCCTGCTGTTCGCGTTCGCCTTCTTCACGGACCTGATCGCCGACTCGCCGCTCTTCTCGGGCGTCGTCGCCTTCGGGCTGCTGTTCGTTTGGTGCTTCAATCTGGTGCGTGTTTGTTGTTGGGCGGAGTGATCGCCCGCATCCGCTGGTCGGTGGTCGTTGGTTGATTGTACAGCAGGAGTGATGCGAATAAACAGAGGACTCGGTCGATGGCGCTCGTTCGTTCGGCCGAAAGATCCGACGGCGGGACGGGCGGCTTCTTTCGGGGCGCCGAATGACAAATGGACGGTCATTTGTACGCCGAAGAACGTCCCTTGCGGCGCCCGTCGTTGCAGTGCGCAGAAATCTTCGCCGCCCGCCCGCCCGCCCGCTCGCTCGCTCGAGATTCCCGGCCGCTCGGAGGTCAAACGACGCCGCGCTTCTTGCCGCCGGCACGCGCGAATTCGACTTCCGTTTCCGGGCGGAACGGTCGAGTGGAAAGAAGCCGGGCGGAGTGATCGAGTGGCCGGCGATCGGCCGTGTGACTCACGAACACAACCGACCGCTTCGTTCGGTTCTCGGCCTCTCGTCCGCGTTTATCAATCAGCCAGCAGCCGGCGGTTGATTAACGGCCACTCGCTCGCGTGCAGGCGTTTTTCTCCCGCCGTCCGCACGGACCGAACGAAAGCGAGCAGACGGGCGGCGAGGAAGTTTACGTTTCGCACATTCCTCGCGCCCACCTCCGCCTCCAGCCGCCCTCTTCTCGCCTTATCTTCGGAATCAGTACGCGCGACTCCTCGCCCGACGGCCCGCTTACGCCGAGGAGGCCGGCGGCGATCGGCGGACACGCGCTGGATTCCTTTGATTTCTGCCGGCCGCTCGCCCGCCAACTTGGCCGCCCGCCGCCCTTTTTGTTCTCCAAAGTTCTTCCCGACGGTACGAAGCGATCGGGACGGGCGGCCGTCGTCGGAATGATCGCCCCGTTGTTCGCCGAAGGAATGCGAAAACTTTACACGTGGATTTTCGACGTTGCACCGAGCAGCACTCTGCCGCTCCAGTCGGAAGTGACCGCCGTTTACGGTCGATCTGATCGTAAACACTTGGAGATCTCTACTCCAGTCTACCGTCTCTCCATCCTTCAATTCGTCTTCTACGGTAGTCGGAATCCGCATGGAATCCACTTCTGCTCGTCGATTTGCTCGTGATCATCGCCGTTGTTAACATTCGGGGGGCGCGGGGAGAAGCGGGAGACGTCGCCGTTCGGTTTTTCATCGTGTACGGGCAAAAAAGTGCGCAAATTTATGAGTTCGTGCGGCACACGCCACCGATCGGCCGCCGCCTTCTCGTTTGTTTTTTCACGCGGCCTCCGCTGATTTACGCGCGCGCGAATTCGGCGACGACGAGCGGCCCGTCGGCGGCGACCGGCGGCGGCTGATTGCGAGGAGATGTTTTCGATCTTCCGATTGGGGCTACGGTCGGTGGATTTCTCGATGGTGGGATTACTGGCTATGGATCTACCCACCTGTTCGATCGATCTGTTCGATTGTTTCCGTTCTTCTGTTCACGCAACGGCCGCCCGACCTCCACGTGCTCGCCGCCCACCCGCCGCGCCCCGCCGAAGGCGCAAAGCAGATGTCCAAAAATGCGGGAGAACGGCGGGCGGCGGAAAGATGAATCGACGTTTCCGCTCGCCGTTTTGGCGGCCGCCCGCTCGCCTGTCAATCCACGGGACGCGCGCGAGGGACGGCGGTGATTTCACTCCGAATTTCGTTCGATTCACCCGAGTTCTTCGCTCTCCTCGTCGTCCACCCACTCGGCCGCTCGAATCGCCTCGAATTAGCGGCCGGCTTGTTGTCGCGATTGACCGCCGGCTTTTGTTTTGATTTCGCCGCCCAGCGGCCATCAAAAGAACAACCGATCGGTGATCCCGATTGCTCCAAATTGCCGGTTGATCGATTGGACGGCCAAGGAGACTCCTTGGAGGTCGAGTGGTTGGTGGAAACGTTCAAATAACACGCACTTCTTTGGATCGACTGTCTGCGGTAAAAAGAGCGCAAAGGGCGCCCTCGGCCCTCGGTCGGGGCGGTCGGCCGGCCGGCTGATTGCGAGAGTTCGAAACTCGTGGCCCCGCGGCGGCCCGTTCGCCTGCGGGCGCCCGCCGATCGGCCGGCCGGCGGGGACATTTGGCCGTCGGGTTGCGTCGTCTTCATTAGTCGCAGTTCGGGGCGTTTTGCCACTTGTTCCGTCGGGGGCCAAACGCCCGAATCGCCCGCTTTTTCTCAAATTTTGATCGAGAGAGAGCGGGCGGCCGGGGAGCGGCTGATTGGGACGAGAAGCCGGCGGTCGGGCGGCCGCCGGCGGGCGCTCGCCCTTCTTTTTATCACTCCATCTTGCCGGCTTTTCCGCCGCCGCTCATTCGGCCGGTTTGATTGCGGCGAGAAGTGCTCCCGGCCGGCCGTCGATCGCGTCAAACCACTCGATGGCCTCCGGCCGTGTTCCCGCTTGTTTCTGGTGGTCATTCCGGCCGGCTGCCCGTTTACGGCCGTCCGATCGAGGGCCGGACGATCGAGAGCTCGTATTCCGTTGCGTGAGCCTCCCGGCCGTTATCGCCGCTCCTCCGGCCGGCGGGCGAGTTTTTAATCGAAACGAGCCGCACTTCCTGTAATTAAATTTTACGATTTCTTCATTTCGAATCACTCCAACCCTCCACTCCTCTCTTCTCTTCTTTACGCTCGATTAATCGATTGCTTTCGACGAGGACGCTCTTCGCCGTTGCCGAATTTCCGCTCGAAATTTATGACCGCTGGAACACGGTTGCGGGATGATAAACGGGTGTAAAACGGGAGTTCGAAGGCGATGGAGCGTGTTTATGACCCCCCGCTCCCGCCTTTCGACCGTCCGTCGGTGATTTGTGGCCGTAAGTGTTGAGATTGATTGCTTTTCGAGGTCTTTGGATCGATTATGGATTGGTTGGAGTGCGGGGACACGTCCCCGTCCTCACCTTTCGCGCGCTCGGGAGTCGAAAGGCCGTCGCGCGCCCCGACAATCGCGGCCGAAAGTTTGGACGACGGCCGGCCGCTCGGTGGCATTTGCGGCCGAGAGGGCGAAACGTCGACCGATTGGAGGCCTCCTTTGTCCCGCGCATGTTGCAAATTGGCAGGCGGGAAGGGGGCATCTCTCTGCTCTAATGGGCGTTCTAATCCTCGAGATTTGTGTACTCGAAGCGGCGACCAGCCGGCGGCAAAACCCACGTCCAGATGCGCGCGGTGATTGACACCCCGCACTTGGGATCTCGTCCCCTTGCCGCCCGCCCGCTTGTCAACAACAACGGCGGCGCGCTTTGGCCGCGCGACGTCTCGGCCGCTCTTGGGGGTCGGCGGCGTTCGGTTCGGTCGAAATGCGGGGATTGTGGGCGCCTTTGTCCGCCCTTCACGCGCCCCCGTTCACACCCCCACCCTCCGCTCGTGTTGGGAATTCGGACGTGAAATTCGCGGGTTGATTCACGAGTGCGTGAACTCTTCGCTTGACTGTTGGATCGGCGAGCATTCGATCACGTGTTCCTCCAAGTCGTTCGTTTAGTCCGCCGACCGGATGGACCTGCCGCCTCTGGGCCTGAAGGCGGAGACCTCCGCCATCTTCCGCGAGTCCACGATGTTGGCGGAGGGCGGCGGCGAGGGCGGCCACTTCTTCGAGATGCCGCCGCCGATGCCGCCGCCCGGCCCAATGGACCCGCTGCACACGCAGACGGCGATGAGCGGAACGCAGAAGGCCCACCAGTGGTTCGTCCAACACAACCGCTTCCAAGACAGCGGCATCCAATCGATGGAGAACAGCAAGGTTGGCAGTCGCTTGATCGTCCTCCCACCACTCGTCTGCAGGCTCCCTCGATAGTGTCGATGAACACAGTGGGGAAGACGGCCGGCGAGGACGGGAGCTGCTACCTTGTGAACGAGCCCTTCGACCCGGCCGCCCACCAGCCGCCCGCCAACCCGCCGAATGCCGCCGCCCCCGTCAGCCTGTCGACGGAGACCGAGAACGCGAAGCGGGTGTTGCCCGAATTGATCCCGCTGCTCGAGGATGCCGACGAAGTGAGTTCTTTTCTCAATGGAATGTGTTCAATGGCCTTCAGGAAGTGGCCTGTCGAGCGTTGGAGATGGTCATCCACATCGCCAAGCTGGACGCCGCCCAACCGTTCAGCGAGCCCGTCATCACGCAAGAGCGCGTGATCCACGCGCTTGCCGGCGAGCTGAAGAGGAGTTTCGCGAACAAAGCAAGTGAACTCTCTCCTTTATTACAATCGTTCTCTTGTGTTTAGCGAATAATTCGGTTGACCCTCTGCGCTCTCTTCCACATCTCCAACCGACCGCAAGGAATGCAATTGATTCTGCAGTCGCTGGAGCAGAGAACCCGAGGGCTCGTCTCGTTCCTCTCCGATTTGGTGCGCTGCACGGGAATCGCGGAGCTCGCGTGCTTCAAGTACGCGCTCCTGATCCTGCACAACCTGATGACCGAGCGGTCGGTCAGCCGGCGCGTGGTCGAGTGCATTCGCGAGCAGAAAGCGATGTCCACGATCACCGAGTGGCTGAACGAGACGAATGAGAAGCTTCTTTCGATCATCGTCGACGTTCTCCACATGCTGTGCGAGAAGAACAGCGAGCAGAAGGTGGGAGAGCTTGCTTGAATTCCCGTGTATTGCTGTGGATTGGAGGCCTTTTTCATCGCCCTCAACGGCCCCTCGCTGTTGTGCGGCATTTTGAGTTGGGCGCGCTACGAGAACCTCCTTTGGCGTTGCACTCGGCTTCTCAAGTCGGTCTCGCTTTACGTGAGTTTCTTTCGATTGTCATTGGAGTTCTCTTTCGTGCAGGACCCGCAGAAGATCGTGGACTCGGGAGCGTACGAAGTGCTCCCGTTGAACATGGACCACGCGAGCCAACGGCTGGTCTTCGAGTTGCTCTCATGCACGCGCGACCTGAGCGACATGAGCACAACGAAGCTGGACGTTTCGCACTTGCTCTCCCGCCTCGTTCAACTGCTCGGTGAGTGCGGGGCGTGTGCGTGCGCTCGCCGCTTTCGCCGCCTGCCGCCGCCCGCCGGCGCTCTCTCGGCGGCCGCCCGACCCATCGGGGCGCCGGCCGGTGGGTGCGGGCGGCGGACAAAAAGGAGAAGCGGCGGCCGGCTGGCGGGTGGTGGTTCGGACGGGCATCGAAGCAACGAAAGCGGGTCGTTCCGCAACACAGCGCTTTGTGGAAAGTCCCTGAACACGCGGCCGAAAGGGTCGGCGCCCAGCGGCGCAGGTCGGGGTCCAACGTCGTGCACGGCCCTCCCGCGGGCCGACGAGCGCGTCCGGCGGTGAGCCACGAGCGGGCGACCGGGAGCTCGAGTCCGCCGGGCGGGCGACCTCGACGTTCGTTCCAAGCAAAGTGACGCCTCGCGAACAGCACAGGGCTTACTGAACCGTTCACCCTCAATCCTTTTTGCTTCGATTTGCAATCAACATTCGGTTTGAAGGGACGAACGACATGGAAGTGCGGCAGCTGTGCATCCAGTCGCTGGCCAACTTCTCCGCGAACAACCGCCGCAACAAGGAGTTCCTCTTCCAAATGGACATCCTGAACACACTGCGGCACGTGCTCTACGACACCGAAGCGATGATGGACGAGCTGAACGCCTCGCGGCAGCTGATCGAAGTGCTGGAGGACATTCAGGTGCGTTCCGTTCGAATCAAAATGGATGATCGCTTCTGTTGTGCAGGAAACCGCCCTCACTGCCCTCCGGAATCTCTACTCCGGCCATCAGTTCGAGCGGGAGGTGCAGCAGCGACTTCTTGCCCAGAACGGCGCCCAGTTCTTCCTCCGCAAGTTCCAGCAAATGCGTCCGGCGCTGGTCCGCAAGTCGTTACTCGTTCGTTTGCTTCATTCCCGCACTCATTCTGATCTTTCTTCCAGCTCCTGTCCAAAGCCGCCACGCTCGACTCGAACATTCCGATCTTCCGGCACGAGTGCCTGCAGACGGCCGTCGACTGCGAGACGAACTTCGCCGAACGGTTGGTCTACGTGCTGTTCGTCGCGGCGGACAAGAGCAAACATGTGAGTGGACGGGGGATCCCCAGCACTCCACTCGATTGTTGCAGACGAAGGCGATCGAGAAAGTTAACCTCGCGGAGCTCATGCACCTTTCGATGCTCACTCTGCAGCGGTTGTGTCGAGACGAGGTGATCAGGAGACAGGTGAGTGCGGGGATGAGCGAAAGGAGTGAATCGAGGGTGTTTAGATCGCGTACTACCTGAAAGAATACTCGCTTCCTTCGCCCGCCGGCCCACTCCTCCTCCCCTGTGCGGCCCTCTCGCTGAACGACGAGGCGGTCGTCCAGGCGGCGATCTCGCTGCTCGGCGAGCTGCTCGAGGTGCCCGAAATCGTGATGAGTGTGGCCGGCGACCAGCAGGCGCTGCGCGTGCTGGAGAGTTGGTGTTTGGTCAAGAATTCCATCGGTAATCCCTTCACTCTTTTTTCTCGTTCATCCCACGTGTTCAGGGGCTACCGCCCATCGAATCCTGAAGTCCGTCCACTCGGTCGGGCGGCAGTCACTCCCGCCGCCCCCGCACCCAAACGAGTTCGCCCTCCGGTCGAGCAGGACACCGCAGGACGTCTACTCGCCGGACAGCCGGGGCGGCGGCCTGTTCACTCCGCAGCACGCGGTCCACGAGCTCGACGGCTTCGTCCACTCGATTGCCGACGATTCCGGCTACCAAGCGGCCGATTCGTCGACCGACTTTCTCGTCTCGCCGCCCGACGAGTTCTACACCCACCTGATGGCCGAACGCTACCAATCGATGAACCTCGCGAGCCTCCCGCCCGGCTCCTCGAACGGGATGCTCGACCCGATGGACGCCGACCGGCCCTCTTCTTCTGCCCAACTGTCCACCCCGCGGACGCCACGAAGAAGCCAGCCGCCGCCCTCCTTCGACTCGATCGGCCGGCCGTTCGGTTGACCTTTGGATTCGGTTTGAAGTGACTCTCGAATGAATAAATCCCGTTGGATTGAGTAAACGTCGGTTTATTTCTGCAGAACAGAAGATTAAAGCTCAAAGAAGATAAAGAGGATTCGTTCGGAGGTTCTTCGGGGTAAAAGGAGGCTGTTGCAAAAGAAGTGAACGAGAGTACCCGCAATCGACAGGATCGAAGAAACAAGAAGAGGACAACGGAATGACTACCGGTGCGGAGATGAGGGAGGAAGATGAACAACCTGGAGCTTTTCGAACGGGGACGAGCGAGGACAGCGGGGGATCACCGCCTGACCGCACCGAAGAATCGGGGTAACAGGAGGAGTGAGCAAAGGAGAACTGGAAGGAGCTTTCCTCGTCGTCCACTCCCGCTCGTCTGGTCCTCGTAGCCGATCTCGAAGTCCAGTCCGAAGTCTCCCGGTCGGGCGTTCGGGTCGTAGGGCATCACGACCGGCGGCCGCTCTTCGGCCTCCTTGCCGTCCACCGTGTACACGCGCCCCCGTCCCTTCGGCTCGCTTTCGCCGGCCGGCGGGGCGATGAAGTACGTGGGATTCGTCCACGGCACTCGAGCAGTCGGCCGGGCGGGGGTGTGCGGCGGGTGCTGGTGGTTCGTCTGCCGAAGGGCGTGCTTTCCGCGGATCGACTGGTTGTCCTGCAGAAGGCGGTCGATTGAAAGAGGGCTCGAAGCGGATGAGACTCACGAGTTCCGCCGGCTGCTCGGTTGCGCCCGAGAGCGGCAGCGAGTGGATTTCGTTCTGCTTGAAGGAATCCGCCCGTTCTCGATTGAACAACTGAAAGCCTCGTGTATTCCCGCTCGTGTGTTGTCCACCTACCGTCTGGGTGCTCTCGAACACGCGGTTCGTGTCCTGCGTGGAGTCCCGCTCGACCACCACCATCCTCATGCGCATTCCGTAGCGCTCGCACAGCTCGTGGCTGGGCTCGTTCTGCGCGTTGCGGCCGACGGCTGAAACGATTCGATTGAAACTTCTGCTTGATTCGTTTCGTTGCCAATACTGCCCGCTTCCTTCTGCTTTCTTCCGCCCTTGCGCAAACCGCGTAAATCATTTGGGGCGCACCTTTTTCTGCCCACACTCCCCCTAATCCCCCCGAATGGAGCGGACAGAGTGACCAATTGCGCAATTGGCGGCGCCCAGATGAGCCATCGAAAGGTCTTGAGCCGCCCGGCCGGCCGCCCGGTCGATTAATTTCCGGTTAACGATCGCCCGTTGGAGGAAAGAGGGCCGATTGTTCCTTCGACTTCAAATTTCCCCCTTCTTTCGGGTGTGCTCGACCCGGCTAATTAGACGAAAGTGCCGGTCGCATGCCCGTTTTTATTTGTTGCTCGGCATCAAGCCGGCTTCTAATCCCCGCCCGAACGGCTCGAATTTCGATCCCCAGCAAGCGGAAGGAAGGAGTGATCCCCGAGATTGTTGTTCGCTTCTTGGGGCGACGAGATGCGAGCGGAAGGGCGCCGGTTTACGCGTGAATGAACGCGCGATTTGATTCGACGCGACTTGACGGGCGGCCGGTCGGATCTTCGCGCCGCGCGTCTCATCACCCGCCGAACGGCCGGCCGGCTGTCAGGGCCGCGAATCCCGCCGGTCGACCGGAAGGTCGCCGCAAAAGGCGGACGGCGACCACCGGCCGTTCCCTCGACGATTGGACGACGGGAGCGGGAAGAAGCGGCCGTCCGCCGAGTGTCAAACCGGCGATCACTTCCGCCGGCTGAACAAAAGGAGCGGGCGGTTGTTTGAATTCGATTAGCCGCCCTGCCGGCTTCTAATTAGAGGAAACAAATGCGGGAGTCGCGTGTTTGCCGCCCGCCCGCCCGTTTGTTCGTGATCCCGCCGCCACCTGCGCGTTCGACCGCCGACTAATCCCCTCGGCCGTCGTCGAGGACGACCGGAAGGAGCGCGCAGCTGCCGACGGGAATCGCCGCCCGCTTGTGCAACCGAAAGCGAGCTCACCGAGAAAGAAGTACGTCCGGTTCGCGAGGAACGTCGGCTGGTTGGGCACGAGCGAGATCGAGCGGAGGGCGAGGCGCGGATCGGAGGTCTTGGGACCACAGAAGCCGATCGGCGTCGACGTCCCGTGGATGGCGCACGTCAACGCGTCCATCGGATTGGTCACCTGCAACCGAGAGGGATGAACGAGTGATCACTCAGAACTCACCAAATGGATCTCGAAGTTGATGCGCGTGCTGGAGCAGCGGAAGCGCAGGAGGTCGTTCAGTCGCGCAAAGACGGTGGCCGTGTGGAAACCGTGGTCGAAGCTGCAACAAAACGCGTGAACAAGGCTGTTTTTTGCGCTAATTAGAGGCCCCATGCCGCACATGTTGGCCCCCCGTTCGGTCGCATTGTTCCCCCGGCCCACGTGCATTCCGCCCGCTGTGCGCGGGGGCGATGAGCGATGACGGCGGGCCCGCTTTTGTTCGCTCGAAGGCCGCTGATCGATCGACAAAACGCGCAGTCGAGAGATCGATCGACGAGGAGTTCTTTTCGGCCGGCAGAAACAAGTGGCGGTGTTCTCGCGGCCACTTTTGCCCCCGCGAACTTTCCGCTCGGCAAAAAGCGGCGGCCACTTGAAGGCGGGCGTCTTTGCGGCGATCCGCGCAGTTGCCGCGCCGAGGCGACTTTCCTCTTTCGGGCCACCCGCTCGGGACTGCGCGGGAGCAATTGGAAAAAAACAAAGCGGTGCTCCATGGCCGTGGATTCGCGCGTTCCCGCCCGATTCGGCGGCCCCTCTTCTTCGGATCATCCGGCCGCTTCTTCAAAACTAGCCGCCGATCAGGTGGCTGTCGAGAGGCCTTCTGCCACCTCCGCGCGCCCGCCAGTCGGCCTTTGCGAGTGGATCGACGGCCGGCTCCTCGTTGCGCAAAGGGGGCGGCCGAGAGTCTCGCCGAAGGATTCCGTTTCACTTCGATCCGGTTTCAACGTGCGGCATTTTTTGTTTTGCGCAATACACGCCGAAGGAATGCAAGCAGACGTTTTCGATCAAAGAAGCCACGCAGAACGCGCGTTTGATGTTTTCGGTGAATCACAGCCGGCAGCCAAAATCGGGAAGAAAGGAGCCGCCGTCCGCGTCGTGACTCACGCGGACGAGGGGGCGAGCGGCCGGTTGACACAAAAGAGGGGGCGCGAACACGTCGCGCATCCCGCTTTTATCAATTCGGAGTGGGGAACGCGGCGGGCGGATTAGCGGGCGATAAGATCGACGGCGACGGGAACTCACAGGCTGCTCGTGGTCGACCAGTCGAGATCGTGCACGCGGCCGGTCGAGGGACCACAGAAGGCGATCAAAAAGAAGAAGGAAGCGAGGAATCTCCGCATTTCGTCCACAGAAGGCGGTAGTGGTTGGTGGGAATCGCAGGTCAACTCGCTTCTGCTTGTAACATCCGCTTTTAATCGTCTACTCGAAGCACATTCCTGCAAACAAACAAACAAATGAGAAAAAGAAGAACACGCAATGATCACACGAATACGCGAAAGACAATGGCGAAGCAGTTGAAGAAGTTCGAGAACAGGAGTAACAAGAACCACGGCTACTACTCATTCCGCGTAAACGGCAAAGGGTAACTGATAGGGTCAATCGTCGTTAATCACTCCTGTTTGCCTCGTAAACGGCCGCGAACACCCGAGTGGCCAATAGCCCGCCGAGCACGCGGGCGACCGCGCGGAGTTCGGCACTCCACTCGCCGCCGCCCGGCCGGCCGCCCGATCGGCGCGCATTCGACGGGGGCGGGCGCACTCGAGCGGCCGCCAAACGGGCCGCCCACTTCGACCGCCGCCGCTGATCGCCGAAATCCGCCCGCCGCGCGCACTCGACCGCCCGCCGCCCGAAAGGTGTGGCCGAACATGTCGACAGGGGGGACGACAGACGGGCGGGCGATCGATTGACCCGAAAGCCGCCAAACGGCCCTTCGGATCGCATTCCAACCGCCCCGAACAAACACTGGAGTAATCGGAACGCGGGAGCTTGAAACAAGCGGCCCAAAGCGGAAGGTGGGCGCCTCCGGCTGCGTGCAACCCGCCAATTTTCTCCGGATTTCGGCCGCTCTTGTGCTCGCTTTACGATCCGCCCGCCCTCCCGCCCGCTTACACGCGCCCCTCCCCTCGTTTCACTCTCGAATGGCGACAAATTTGCCGCACCTTCTTGCCGCGATCACCGCGCGCCCTCCTCTTTGGGCGGGCGAAGTGGAGTGTTTCGGACGGAAGTCGGAGGTCACTCGCGCGTGCTCGAGGAGTTTAAACTCTGCACAAATTCGATCTCAAGTGTGCAACAAAAAGGAAGCAAGAAGGAAGGAGTGAAGGGAGATCCCGTTAATTCTTCTTGTACAAGCAATCCCTTCGATCCTCCTCCCTAAACGAGCGACCGGCCGCACCCTCCGAGGTTCCCCGGCAGCTGTCCGAAATTCGCCCACTTCAATCGGCCCCCAACAAACAGCAATCGTTCGTTCGTTCGAGAAGTGCAGAACAAACACGAGGACCAAATGTGAACATCGACGACCATCGGCCAAAACAAGCCACTTCTCCTCAAAGATTGATGGCAGGAGAGGAAGCTCGAAGCTCCTCAAGGAAGCCTCGTAAAGCGTCCACTTATTTGGCCAATTCGAAGCCACGAACTGTTTCTTTTGGCTGACGGGCGGGGGACAAGCGAGTGGCGTGAACGACGAGAGGGGGGACGAAGGAAAGAAGAAGAAGAACGGAGTCATTTCGAATGGCCGCTGAAAGGGCGGGCAAATTGCGGAAATTGGGACGAGCGGGCGGCCGAATTCGGCGAGCGGAACGGAAAGCCGAACGCGCGCATTCCGGCGGCTCTCCGAAGGCCGCCGGATTTCCCGCCCGGCCGCCCAGCCGTCCTGATTGGAGCCTCTTCGCGCAATTAACGACCTTTCGACCGGGCGGAGTCAAAACAAACGAAACAGGCGGCCGTGAACTTCGGCGAGGAATTCGCGAGTTGTAAACACCGAAATGTCAACTTCGTTTAGCCGGGTGAGTGGCGAGTCCATTAGCCAACAACAGGCGCGTAAATCAACGGTGAGAATTGTAAAAAGAAGCCGGCCATCCTCCTTCTTGCTCGAAGAACGTCGAGCACGCAACGCGCAGTTGAGATCTCGTGTCCACTGACCGAAAGAACGAGACGGCGGCCGGGTGGACGGTAAAAGGGGATTCTCGCCAACTGCTCGCCTGTCCCTCTCTCATCCATTTCTCGCGGGCCATTGGCCACTTTTGAGGTCAACGGTGTCCATTTGATTAATGTGGAGGTCGCGCGATCAACAGTCGGAGGTCAAACGGCCGTTCGGAGGTGGCGAGAAGGTGGCGAGTAAACGGTTAGCAGGCCGAGCGGGCGAGCGGTTAGTAATCGAATCAATGCCCGGCCTCTGCGGCCCGCGCGCGATCATCACAATCGAAACAAAACAAACGCGACTGCCAAGCGACCGAAAGAATCCAAGCGAACAGCCGAATGCTCGAGTGATTCATCCGCGTGCCCCTCCCACCGACCGCTCGAATGTCGACGTCCACCGAAACGTAACGCTCGGCGGAAATCGAGAAGATCGCCGAAAGCCGGCGCTCGCTCTCGCCGTCGCCGTCAATTAGGCGGCGTGGAGTGAGCGGTCGATCGAACGAGCAAACCGCCGGTCTCCATCGTAAATCATCGCCGCGCTCGCCCCGTTCGTGCGCAAAATCAACAAACACGCGCCCGCCGCCCGGCCGGCTTCATGATCGCCGTCCATCCGAGGAGAAGCGAGCGGTTGGCGGAATTCCAAGCATTTCGCCCCGCCGGCGGCTTCTTGTTTTCGATCTCCCGCATCGACCTCGAAGCGAAGGGATCACGCAGCGACGTCCGACAGCCGTCTTTTGGAGTGCCTGATAAAAACGGACGTGAAAGCGGATCTCCCCACCGTACTCGAGGGCCGGATGCTGGCGAGTGGATCGAGTCGAAGGAATCCGGGCGGATGATCGCCGCCCGCCCGCCCGGGAGCGAAGTGACCTCTCGCCGGGAAGGTCGAATGCCCCCACCGCCCAAGAGTGGCGAGTGTCCACTCGGGCGACGTGTCAATCATCGATCGGCGGTCGTGTCGAACAAGCGGGCGGAGTGGCGGCCGCCGGCTGCTCGTCGTGTACGCCGCCGCCCGCCTGATTGATGTGCGGCTGATCGAGCGGAAGGGCGGGCGAATGTTTCGGCCCGCAGAACATGAGTCGCAAGAAGCGAGATCCCCAGCTTTATTTTGATTTAGGAACGAAAACTGATCGCGTCCATTACGAGGCGGCCTTCTCGCTTTCGACCGAATGGGAAGAGAGGCAAGCCGATTGCCCCGAACAACCCACTCGTTCGCGTGAACGCGGCGATTTCGCGCCCGAATCGAATCGAATTTAATCGCCACTTCCGCTCGATCGCCCCCAAGGCCGTCCGTTCACTCCCCAGCCGTCTACAGTAGCCGGCCGACGAGTGACATCCGAAAGGAGAAGCCGCCCGTTTGTTTTCCGGTTTGTCCCAAT
Source organism: Aphelenchoides fujianensis (assembly GCA_024699865.1). NCBI lineage: Eukaryota > Metazoa > Nematoda > Chromadorea > Rhabditida > Aphelenchoididae > Aphelenchoides > Aphelenchoides fujianensis. The sequence continues at coordinate 147,360 of JAMPIO010000211.1, forward strand.
CGGCCGGCCGGCCCCCGAGAACCACAATTGATGCACCCGAATGGCCGATGACAGCGGAGAGAGGAGGGAGCGAAGGAGTGGACGGAGGATTTATGAACACGAACCGAAGAGCAAGTCGAATAAATCTGCCCGCAGTCGGCCGATCACTTCGAAGCGATTCGAACTGCCGACCGTCGGGGAAGCGAGGAGATCGTTTGTGTCCAAACAACCCACCGGTCATCCAACCGCCCATTCACACCCCCCACCACTCGTTTGACCCGAGAGTTCGCCCGCCCGCTAATGGGCGGTTGCGCGAACGGGCGGCATTCCCACGACGCGCAAGCGGATCGACCGAGCGACCGAGAGGTGAAAACTCCCGTGTTCTCCACTCGAATTAATGAAGAGGCCGGCCGGTAGTCGACGGGCAGAAGGAAGAACGGAGAGGATACTCGGTGAAGGTGGATAAAACGAAAGAGAAATGCCGCCGATCGCCCGTTGACCTCGAGGGACGAGCGCGGATTAGAGGCGCGAGGACGGCGATAAGAAGCGGCGGAACGGGCCGCCTATCGCTTTCGCCCATTCGTCCTCTTTGGCGGCCGGTGACCCCGAGGATCATGAGCGGCCGGCCTTCTTTTCGGCAAGTGGGCGCTTCTTTTTGAGCAAAGCGGAATGTTTTCGGGAACCCCGACCCATTGGAACGCCCGCGGTCATTCCACCCCGTATGAAAGGAAAGCGAAGATGCGGCTTCTTCTTCTTCGATGGGGCGAGCAGGTGGCCGTTCCCCCTCCATCGACCGCCGCTTCGAACGCGGCTCGTGATCATGAAGACGAAGGGGGTGGGTGTTCGCCGACCGATTCGAACGAGCGGCGGGCAGGTGGGCCGGCCGGCCGGCGGTGTCGATGAGCCCGAACGGAGCGCCGAAAACCGGACGAGCGGGCGGCGGGGCGGAAAGCGCGCGTGTTTAGCGCCCAATCCAATAAGTTCCCCACTCATCGCTGTAATCGACGCTCTCTACAGTAGCCGAAAGAATCACATTTCTCGCAAGCCGGGAGCCAATAGAATCGTATTCTGGTCACTCGACGCCCAAGCGGCCGGCCGGCCAGCGGCGAGAAGCCCGCAAAAAGCCCAAGAGCCGCCTACGAATCACTTCTTCTGGCACGTGGCCGCAAAGTCGCCGATTTTAATGAGAAGCCGAATTCGAAACGCAACTCGTGAATTGCGGCCGGCCGGCCACCTTCCTCGTCGTCGTCGTTAATCCCCGCACTCCTGCGGATTCCGGCCGTTTCTTCGGCCAGCAGGAACAGAGAGGTGAAACGCGAGTAATTCGGAGGTGCGCCGACCGCTGGCAATTAATTGCGCCACGCGGCCGCGAGCAGAATGACAGAAACGAAATGGAAGTAATGAGTGAGTGAGTGAGTGAGCGAGCGAGTGCCCATGGGGAAGGAGAGGGGAACACCGTGCCGTAAACAAGAGCTCGGCGTTCCATTCGGGTGATGGAAATCCGGAGGGACGTTGTTTTAACGAAATTAATGCCCGAAGGAGGGAGCAAAGCGGCCACTCGGCCCGGCGGACGTGCGAAAGCCGCCCCTCGCGGTCACTCGGACGGCGGCCGGCCGGGCGGTCGGATTAGCCGACGGCCGGCTGAAAAACGACTCCGATTGCGCGCGGAAATCCGCCTTTCGGGTGTCAAACGAAGATCGCCTTAATTTGATTAATCGGTGGGATCTGCAGGTGGTTGCGGGCGGGCGAGCGGAGGATTAGGGCCAAGAGTGAGTTCTTTCGACGAGTGGCCAACCGACCGGAATGAGCGTCTTGTGCAACGGAGCGGTCCATTAGGTGGGTGGGTGGGCGAGTGACGGCTTGACACGAACCGCCGCCCTCCTTCGCGCCCATCGACCCCAAAATAAACAGCGGAGGGGATCGTGAGCGGCGGCTTTTGTTTTTCGCAGCGGGCGGTAATTAGGTAATTGAAACGAAGAAGACGGGGAGTGTGGACAGTCCGCTCTTCGACGATCGGTCGACCAACCGAATGATCGGCCGGGTTGTAGCAAACACGCGATAGCAAGCCTCTAATCAAAACACGAGGGCCGTAAACGACCTCGAACGAAGAATGGCAGCCGAGATTCGCGCCCGCCGCTCCCGAATGGCCGGCTGATCAGCCCGCCGCTCGTCCTCGAATGGAATCCCCGCTTCCCCCGCTTCCCGCAGCCACTTGAAGCCCCGATCGCCGCGTGTGAAAGGCGACCGATCGCGGCGAACAGGAGTGCGAGATCCGCCGACCACGTGGACGAGAGCGAGAGTAATCCCACTTGAGGGAGGGAGGAGTGAATGGACGGCCAGAATGTTCGCATGCCCTGCCCGAACTCCCGCTCCTAAAAAACGAGTGTGCCAAGCGATCCGCCGATCATAAAAACGCCCATCAAGCGGCCAATTCGAAAGCCGCCGCCGCTTAACACTTCCGATCGGCCGTTCGGCCCTCGAAACGGCCGCCCCGTCCGCTCGATCGGCCACTTTGCGGAGGAATAGACGGTCGTAGGACAGACAGAAATTTGATCGTTGGCGATCTTCGACGGCCGAAGGGAGGCGGGAATCATGGATTGTTTATTGAAAGCAAACAAACAACACAACAAGCCGCTCGGATCACAACTGGCACGTTCCCACTTTCTGCTCGAATCCGTCCACTCCTCCCTTCAAGCGGGCGTACCGCCGCCGCAGGAGCGAGGCCGCGTGTTTCGGCTGCCGTTCGCGCGTCAAAACGCCCTTGTGGTTGCCGAACGGACGCGTCAAACTAGCCGAAGTCATGAAGTCCGCGAACTACACGATCGAGTGAATTAAAGCAAGAAAGGCAGGAGGAGAACCCACGTTCCAGATCATCTCGCCGGCCAACACGCGCTCGTGGATCAGCCGGTCGAAAGCCTCGTGGTTTCGTTGGATGACCGCCTCCTGGTACTGCTCGGAGAAGACGATCGACGGTTGCTGCAAACAGACAGCAGTCAGCTCTCCTTCCGTCGTTGCTCACCGCGTAGAAACCGGGTAGGCCTTCCGCTCCGTACTCGGTTACGAGGATCGTTCGGTTCATCAGTCGGCGCCAGCTTCGGATCACATCGGCCACGTAGTTCGTGATGCCGTCCATTTCGTCCAGTTGGTTGTACCAACCTGCAACACCCACTTGAAGCACTTCTAAGAGAACGAACCAATGTAAACGTTAAGGCCGAGGAGGTCGAAGAAGGCGGCCGCTTTCAACGGCGAACCCAACGGATTTTCGGTCCCGAACACGCCGGCGATCGGCCGCGTAGCGTCCAGCCGGCGGGCGGTCGACGTGATCGCCCTGGAATCAACAGAAATCAAGCAGCTCCTTTCCATTCACTCACTCGAAGTAATCCAAACACTCCGGCTTGTCCGAAGTGTGCGGCTCGTTGGTCAGCGACCAGGCGATCACGGACGGGTGGTTGAAGTCCCGATTGATCGTCTCTTCGATCATCTGCTCGTGCAGAGCGAGTGTTTGCTTGTTGAAGTTCCTGCAAGAAACTGAAGGTAATCGATCATTTCTGCCTTCTGCAAACCAAATCCCGACGGCCGGCACTTCGGTGATCACGACGATCCCACGCCTGTCCGTCTCATACGCACGTTCTTCGTCATAGGCTCAAGCAAATAAGATCAACGCAATCCTACAAAAAAAGAACAAACGGTAGTGGGATGTCCGGTAGCAATTCCCATTCATCCACTCGAGCATATTCAGGTCGCGGATCATCACAACGGGGTCGTACCCTCGTCCGTGAAGCTGAAGGCCGCAATCAATCCCTGAGAACACACTGGCTGCCCACGTGAAATTCCTCGTGCATTCCGAAGCCCTGGCAGTATACATGCCGGTCATTAACGAAAACCTGGCCGCCCTTCAACTCGACCCAACGGAAGCCGAACATCTCGCGGTACACGTCCACCGGCCGCGTGTCCACGTACACGGTCACCTCAAAAAGATGCAATGAGCAAACAGATTGAGTAGACGAACCTCCAGAGAGTACAGGGATTGATTCCCGTAGCCGCGCGGCCACCACAGCTCGGCCGTCTCGAGCGGAGCGAAAAAGTTCGGCGACGAGACGCACTGGACCAGCCGGCCGCTCGGATCGAACAAACAAACGCCCACTTTTACGCCCGCTTTCGTCTCGGAGATTGTCACGTTGTAGTGCACTCGATCTAAACGAAAGAGAGGGGTAGAGACTAATGAACAAAGGGGAATCACTTGGCTTCTCCGTCCAAACGCGCAGCTCACGCACATGCAGCCGGTGGACCGTTTGGAGGACCACGGAGCGGAGGATCCCGGCGTAGTTGAAAAAATCAAAGCCGGGCTCGTTCCAAATTTGCGTCACGTTCCCCCGCCGGTCGACCACCACCGTGCCGGGCGGGATGGTGCCCGAGTGGAGGGTGTTGTCGACGGCTACTGTGATGCGGAGCTCCGTGCTGTTGCTTGCCGGCAGTTCGACGTCGAACGGAAGGTGGCCGCCGAGGTGAACGGCGAGCTTCTCCCCGTTGACGTACTGGAAAGAACGGAGGTTTTCGTTTGTCACTCGCTTTTCCTACAACGACCGCTTTGTACTGAACACTCCCGAAACGGAGGATTCGCTTTTCGTTCTTCCCGACGGCCGGCACGCGAACCAATCGCTGATACCAAACCCACCCGACGTGCTCCCGCAGGCGGGCGTCGGGAGTGAGCTCGTTGTAGGCGGACGGCACGGGCATTTTTGTTGCATTCTGTCAGATGAAGAGGAATACACGATTGGTCGTTGGGATTACCGCGAATTTCATCAAGTCCTCTGCGTACCATTGATTCAACTCGCCGACACTCGGGCACGTGAAGCACGCGCTCGAGGGCTCCCGCACGAAGGTCCACAATCCGTCCAAGGAAAGCAGATTTCGGTGTTCATTTTGCTGCAAGACATCTTGTAGTCAACAAAAATTAGGACACGTACCTGCGGATACAACAATGGAGAAGCGAGCGGGCAGAGTAGAAAGAAAATGAATGAAATTCGTAAGATCCGCATGCTTCCGGCCGGTGGTCAGTTCGGGGGTGGTGATTCGACTCGTGATCGGGCGAAAGTTTGTTTATTCGCGGCCACTCGCCCGTTTTATCACGAACCGCCGGCCGGACGAACGAGTGGACGCCCCGATTGAACACTCAACCGCCGAGCAGCGTCCTTCAATACGAATTTCAGAGGATCCCTTTGCTCCAGACCTCGAACAGCAATTCTTTTGCCCGTTTTCCATCTAGTCAATCCTCGATTATTCCAGCAGTTAATCGTCTTTTAATGGAGCTCGTTATTCCGACTATAGCGGCTCGATCGATTTAATGTGGTTAACAATGAAGAGTAACAACAGACAACAAAGAACTCGAAATACCCATCGGGAACAACAACAATTGAACGAAAACTACCGGGCGGCCGCTCAGAAGGCGCTTCCGCCGCGTCCTCGACCGCGACCTCGGCCGCGTCCACGGCCGCGCGTCGGAGTGGCGGCCGGCTTGTCGTCGGGCCCGTCGATCGTGATGCTGACGGTGGAGGTCTCGAGTGAGGTGCTCGTGGAGGCGACGGTCGTGTTGTTGAGGGTGGCCGACATGTCCAGCACGCTCCCATTCAGCGACGTGCTCATCACTTCGATGGAGGACTCGTCCAGCTTCCGCCGCTGCTTCGCCTCGAGCATCCGCCGCTTGCGCGTGTTTCCGAACTCCATGCTCAGCGAATTGCGTTGCTCCGCGGCTTCGGCGGCGTCCATCGCCTTGTTCAGCGAGTAGTCGACGGCCTCTCGCTTCCTGAACGCGAGCAAGCGAATAAATCGAACAGAAAGGAGGGCTCACCGTTTTCCCTCCAGCAGTCCCGATTTCTCCAGCTCGGCCTTCGGTTTGGCGTCGATGCGGAGCAGGCAGGCCGGCTTCAGCGTGATCTCGCGCGTCTTCCGGTCGTGGAAGGCGATGCAGTAGTCGAACTCGGGATCTTGCGGCACCTCCTGAGCGATGTGGCGGACGGCTTTTGTGATCGAAAAATGGACGGAAATCATTGAAAAAATGCGAAGAAATCACTCACCCCCGTGTTCAGCTCGAAGATGCGTGCCTTCTCGCGGTTGATGTGCTCCGTGAACGAGATGCCGGCCGTGTCGATCAGCTGCGCGTGATCAGCGAACGCCACGAAGTCCAGACAGCGCCCGCCGCCGCTCCGGCTGCCCTGCGGCGTGTCCTTTGCGCTGGGCGTGAATTTGGGTTCCGACCGCGGCATTTCGCTCGTTTCGCATCAAACCGGACGGGAGAACGGAATCGCTGAAAAGCGGAAGGAAATTCACGATCAGACAAAAGCAACGCGGCGGGCCGAACGGAGGAAAGCGAGTTTGGCGTAATGCATCGCTTCCACAAACATTCCGCCTGAGTCGCCGGCGAGAAAGGCAAGTAAGAGAAGAAGTTTTGCAGACGATTGGAGCACTCCGATTAGAGTTGTTCGTTAAAACAAAAACAGTTTATAGCTGTAGGTTTTTTTCCGTTCATCTCGCGCTCTTCGAAAGGTGTAAAATGCCGACCCGCTTTGCATGCTGTCCTTCACATTCCTTTTGAGCTCCCGCCCTCATCCCTCCACTCGCTCCACCACTCGCCCACTCCGGTCGGCCACTCCCCAGCGACGAGATGGGCTGCTGCTCGAGCAAAAAGAAGCCGAGCAGCCAGCCGGGGCAAGACCGGGCGACGCTCCTCGGGCCGAAGGACGCGATCAAATGCGCGGAGAAAGTGAGTCCTCGCTTCCCTCCTCACACCTCCGCCCGCTGCAGACGGAACCCACTCAGCTCTCGGCGAAGCTCCCCCAGGTGGCGGCGGTCGGCAGCGACTCGACGAAGAGAACGAAGACGACGAAGACGAATGAGATCGCCCACCGCTCCGCGCCGCCGGTCGACCGGCAGAAGGCGGCGGAGCGGCGGAAAGAGAAGCCGCCCACCCGCAAGAAGCCGCCCACTTCCGCCGGGCCCTCGGAGCAGGAGGAGCGGTGGAAGAAGGTGAGCGGGCGGTCCACGCGCTCACTCGGCCGCTTCAGAAGACGCGCAACGAGTTCCCCGAGCCGTCCGAAAAGACCCAACGCGACGAGCGAGACGACGGGCTGCTCGTCGCGTCGCCCAGTGAGTTCCCCGCCCGTTCGACTGCTCACTCGCTCGCGTGTTGCAGCGGCCGAGGAGTTGAAGCAGCTGGAAGAAGACGCGGCGAAGATCAAGGAGGCGATCAAAGGCGAGTCCCCCACCGCTTTCTCCTCATCCCGCCCGCTTGCAGCCTCCGAACCGAAGATCCTCGACGAGCTCCACCGGCTGGACGCCACGCAAGAAGAGCCGCCGCCCACCGACGCGACCGCCGAACTCGCCGCCCCCAACCGCCCGTCCGCCGAGACGACGCTCGGCGGCAGTCGGGATCACGCATAGCCGTCCGTGTGATCGGTGCGGAGAATAAACGCGGCGGCTGGATGAATTCCTTGAACGGGGCGGACGCCGATCGCCGTCGCTGAATCACGCCCTCCTCGCTGCTCCTGCCTTCCGTCTTCTGCCGTGCTCTTCGACGGCCCTGTAGTATAGTGGTTAGTACATTGGACTTTGAATCCAGTAACGTCAGTTCGATTCTGACCAGGGCCTCTCTTTTTATTCAGATTGATGTCAAGGATCTCCATCGTCCTCCTCCAACAAGTCGACTTCCTCTTCGCTCGGCAGGTCGGAAGAGTCGTCTCGCTGGAAGCCGGACGGTCCCGCCTGCTCTTCGACCGGTTGGAGGGACTCTCGAATGGCGCGCTGCAGTTCTTCTGCAATTGGACGGGGAGATTGAAGGAATCGATGTTCGCCCACCTTCTTCGTCGTCGCGGCCAGTGCTCGATTGGGCGGTCGCCTGATCGGCGGATGGTGCGGATTTGCAAGAGAGCGTCGACCTTTGCAACAGGTTGTAGGAGTTCTCAAAGGCTGCCGCCTTGTCGCCGAGCAGGAATTGCCGCACGTCATAATCGGGACGAAGGAATAAGCGGAACGGCGAGACAAACGTGATCTTGTTGAGGTAGAAGCCGGTGGTCGAGAGCGGGCGGCAGGCGCCCCGCTGCAGCACGTCGATCTCCACGTTTTCGAAGCGAAGCACTCGGAACCACGCGGAGTAGCCGAGAGATTCCGGACGTATGGAAGCGAAGGGATGAGGAGGAGAAAAGAACAGCGTAGTGTACTCGATTGGAATGCGGTAGGAGTGGAATTCGTTGATTTCTTTTTCTTCCCAGTCCAACTCGCAAACGGGGTGGAAGCTCAAGATCCCGTCCACAAACGTCCACGGGCAGAACGGCCATTCGAACTCCGCGAACTGCGGCCACTGGACTTCACGCCAAACGTCGTCGTCGTTGTCGAGCGAGGTGCACAAGACTTCTATCGCGCCCATCGAACTCTCGATAGACACCAAAACGGTCAGCAGGCTGCCCCGCACGAAACTGCACACAAAGGAACGGGGCTAAACAAACGGACGATGCTTGAGGGAAAGCCGGCTGTTCACTCACTTTGCGGACGAGTTGTGAGTGATCGCCGAACTCGTGGAATTGTTTGCGCGGTGAATTCGGATTGCGGGAACTGCACCGGAAGAGTTGAAGGCAGCTGCCCGGGCAGTCGATCGCAAACAATCGCTCGTTGTGGACGTGGACGGCCCGGAACTCGTGTCCGAATCGCAGGAAATCCAATTGCGGCACTCCTTTGACGACTTGCGCGTCGCGAAAGAACCTGTGGCAAACGATGGCACCGCTGTAGAAAGCGGACACGAGGAAGACGTTGGGATCCGCGGTCGGGTGGATCCACTTGCGGGAAGCTTCGAAAAAGACCAACGCTCCTCTTCGGGGCACCCCAACGGGTGGTCGGGCGGTGAAGGTTTTTTGATTGAAGTCCACGTCTACTTCCTGGACGGAGAGTGTTGCCGGTCGTGGGCCTCTGCGTGCAGCCAGCAGGAGGGTGGCCGTGCGGCTGCTCACGTCCGCCTCCACTTGGAAGCAGTCCACAACTGCGCCTTCGATTTTTGCGCTGTCCTCGGAGCGGTTCAGAAAGCTGCAAAGAATGAGGGAAATAGAAGACGAGGAACTCACACTTCCAGTCCGTAGAAAGTGTCCAGCACTCCGAACTTCTCGTCGCCGTCCGCCGCGTTGAAGGCGAGAATTGAGCGGCCGGTGGTGAAGAGGCGATTCGCTTCGAACTGCCCGACGGTCGTGAACTGGTTCTTCGCGTAGCATTGCGGCGCCCGAAAGCGCGGGAAAGGGAACATGACGCGCGAAAGGACGAGCGAGCAATTGAGTGGGGAGTGCCGAGTGGTGGGCAGCAGCGATCGGGGGACGCGGTCCGAGTGCCCCGCGGTCATTCCGGCCGCCTTCCTCGCCCAAACGCCCTGCCCGCCCATGCGCTCGATTCAAAACTAACCCTCCTATCGCGGGCGACCGAGTTAACAGAAAGCATTCTTCATTCAGTGACAGAACGACAACAGCAAGGATTTCAAACGAAAATATTCCGATCACACGTGAACCGCTCCGAGCAGCGCGTCCGCGATCTCCGCGTTGTCCCGAACGAAGGCGGTGGTCCAATCCGGCTGTTGGCGCACGTGTTTCATGTGCTTGCTGGCGAACGCGAGGAACTTGCGCTTGAAGGCGCCCTCGTGGTCGTGGCGGAAGACGAGCTGCAGGTCGCGGAGGACCGACTGGACGGACACGTGGGCGAGCAGGGCCTCCAAGCACAGCGCCTGCAACCGAACGAGTGGAAGAAGGAGCAGACGGAAGGCTTACGGCCAGCTCGAGGACCTCGTAGTAGTCGGCCACGGGCAGGAGGCGGGCGGCCACCTTCGGCAGCCCTTTCACCTCGCCGGAGTAGAGGAAGCGGAGCAGGAGTTCGATGAGGTCGGCGCTCACTTTCTAGATCTCCACGATGCCGCGCGCCTTCTCCTTCGTCTCGTTCGTGAACATCGCGCGGAAGTGCAGCGAGCCGGCGCAGATGATCGCCCGGGACACCTGAACGAAGAGTAGAAGGGAAAAGAAAGATAGAGGAAGGACGAACCTTGAAGACCTTCCCCTGCACATGAACTTCGGCGTCCGTGAAGTGGCCCGAGTCGAAGGTGGCGGCGATCTTGCGGCGGACGGCTGTCGCTCCCGCCTTCTCGGCCCACGCGACCGCGTCGATCGGATCCACCGGACGCACCGAAGCGCAGACGAAGAGCGGGCCCATGCGGCTGAATAGCTCCAGACATGGCAGCGAGACGAACTGGGTTCCCCAACTGCTGTCCTCCGGGGCGACGAATTTGTGCTCGCTTTCTGGACGAGGGAGAGGAGAGCAATCGAAGAACGAATGGAGAAGAACGCACCCCACTTCGGCCCGAACGAGCCTCCGCATTCCAGCCCCAACTTGATCCTCAGGCGGATGAACGGGTGGCCGCCGAAATCTTGGACGTAGAGGTAGGCCGCGCAGAAACCTTCCTCGACGTCGTCCCGCTCCTCTCCCCTGGGGTAGAACCACAACACGAACTTGGCCCCTGGCACGCCCTTCACTTCAAACTCGGGACTGTTCCACTCGTCGCCGCGGGCCGCTTCTTTGAGTCGCTGCAAGACGTTCCCCTGATCGCAGCGGAAAACGGTTATTTCCGCCATTGGCTTGTGAGGGATCTGAAGCGAGAGGAATCAACGAATGAGCAAGCAATCACATAACGCGCCTAATCGCGCGTTTGCCGAGCAAATGGAATGCGGGGGTCAAAGGCGATGAACGCCGCTTGTGACATAACTGCTCAGAGGTCGTTTTCCTCATTCCTCCTGACAAAACACTGGACCCGATCGGGGCGGCAACGAACGAAGGAGTGTCGCAATCCACTTGGTCCGTTCGCTCGGAATGGCCGGCGGTCTTTCTTTTCGTGCGGCAACGCGCGCCGCCGTCTGCCGCTCGTTCGAGGGCCCCTTCGGCGAGCGGCTCATTGCGAAAAGAATGCGGCGTCAAGGACCTTTCTGATCGCAGTTTGATTTGAAGGGAGAGAACGCGGTCTGTTGAGTTGATCGTTGGCGGTAAAGTCTGGTGCACTGGCAGGCGAAATTCCTCGTCGCTAAGCCGTCTCTTGTGTGAGCGCCCCAAGGCCTCACTTGCCGCCTCCTTGCCGGCCACTCGACTGTCCATGAGCAATCAGAACCGCTTTATTCCACTTCAAACAGACAACAGAAGGTTCAGGTGGACTTTTGCGTGTTCACCGCGTACTTCGTGACCGCCTTCGCGTTCTCCGAAACGGCGTGTTGAGCGAGCTCGCCGGGCAGCGCGAGGCAGACGGCCGCCTGCACCTCGCTGGAGCCGCGATTTCCACGAGGCACGTTGATCGTTCCTTTCGTACGAACAGCGATCCAACTCGCGGTTTATTGCGAGAAGCGAGGGGATAAAGGGGCAGGAAAGAAAGCACTAATTACTGAACGAAACGATCATTTCAAAGCGTCGAGAGAGCTTTCGAGTGTCGGCCGGTGAGTCGAGAGACGGCCGTCCAGCACGAGTTGCGGAGCGAGTCGGGGCTGCTGCAAGCAGAGATGTCGATTGGAGTGTTGAAGGGAGGCTCACGTGACGGGGAAGCGGTAGAAGAAGCCCTCCTCGTCCTGCGCGATCAACACGCCGCCGTCCGCGCCGAGGAAGACCGCCCGACTGCGCAGTTCAAAGGGCGTCCGGCGCCAGCGGCCGTCCGCCCGGCCGAACGCGAAGAGACGGCGGTCGGCGGCCACCACGAACACGCCGCCCACCCACAGCGAACGAAGCTGAAAGCGGGCGGTCGGGGAGGAAGCGGCCGACTCACGCGATCGGCGTCCCCGAAGTCCAGCGCGCCCTCCTCGCTGCCGGTCGGGCGGGCGGAGCACTCGGCCGAGCGGAGGGAGAACTCGACGAGCTCGCCGCCCGCCCGGAAGCGGCCGTCCGGCGGGAACGGGAAGCCGAAGAGCGAGTCGCCGTCCAGCGCGAGGGCGAAGAGCATCCGGGGGAAGCGCGTCGTCTCGCGCAGCTCCAGCCGCGGACAGCCGCCGGCCGTCGCGTGCAGTCGGAGGCGCGTGAGGACGTTGAAGCGGCCGAAGAAGTCGGAGCCCGCCAGCCCCAACGCCTCCGGCCGGCCGCCGTCCTCCACGAACGCGTCGTAGACGTGGATTTCGGCCGGCAGTCGGACCACGTTGTCCACCACGAAGACGTCCGCCGCCTCGCTCCAGCGGAGGACGGCGACCAGCAGCAGGTCGTTGGGCTCGTTCCGCAGGACGGCGACCACGTGCGCGCGCCCCACGAGATGGACGAGCGGCAGCTTGAAGCGGGCGGGCCCCCGGAAGCCGTCGACGCCCGCCGCCAGCGAGCGGAAGTCGCACTTGAGCGGCCTGAAAGCGGCGGCCGGTCGGCGGGACGGGCGGCCGGACGAACCGACTGGTCCCGCCGAACGTGTCCACGAGCTCGTAGCCGCCGCCCAGCCGCAGCAACGCGAAGCGGCCGCCGAACGTCGCGCAGCTGCCGCCCGCCTGCGCTCGTCGCGGGAAGTGGGCGAACACGTGCGCGTCGGTCAAGAGGACCGTGGACTCGTGGGCTGAACGGGGAAGAGTAAGGGCGCAAAGAAGGGTAGGCTTACGTGTCATGGGAAGCAGAAGTCGGAGGAAAAAAAGAGAACTGAAAGGACGGAGCGGGCAGGAAGCAGCGAGCGGCGAGGACGGAGCGGAGTGCCCGCATCGAATTCGTGGGAGAACGCGCAGTGTTCTCGAAAGGCTCAAGCGAAAATAACGGCGATCTTCACATCGCATCGACTGCCCCGTCGGTTTCTCCCAAACACGATCCACTTGCTGCCTCCCGCCCGCCCACACCCGTCGTTCGCTCCATCCTCTCCTGGTCGTGTTCCTGCGCCCAGTGCGTGTGCGGGGCTATAGCTCAGTGGTAGAGCGCCTCATTCGCATTGAGGAAGTCGCGAGTTCGATTCTTGCTAGCTCCATGCTTTTTTGCGGTTGACGTCTCTTTTGCAAGCGGGCATCGGTTGAACTTCACTTCCGGCCGGTCGGCAGAACGAACCTGATCGTCCAGTTCGAGGGCACACCGCCGAACGTTCTGTGCATCGTGGATCGCGGCCCTCATTGGGAGGCTTTGGAAAGGCTGAAGAAGACGGAAAGAAGAAGCGCCACTTGATTTTCGAACTCGTCCTGCGGACTGATCAACGCCGCAACGAAGTACGGATTACTCGGCCACTTCGAAAGCAAACTCTCTGGTCTGCTTGCTTATTAGTTTTCTGCAGGTGGCTAGACAGTCGTTTTGCGGCGCCAATCGATCGTTCCTTCGAAAAGCCGGCCGTCACTGCCTTCGGTCGCTCGCTCAGCCGTTCGAATTCCGCGATCGAGCGGACTTTCGGCTGCCGCGGCCGCTCGTTTGCGCGCCGGCGTGTCCGCTCGTCGGCAAATCGCCGGTCTTCTTTCATTCGCTCGTCCTGCACGGACCGCTCTCGCGTCGATCCGCATTCCTGACGCTGCCGGCGATGAGGACGAGACGCGATCGGCCATCATCGGCTCGTCGTTTCACTCGTGCTCGCCGCTTTCGCTCCTGCCGACCGCATTCGTCGGTCTTCGCGTGTAGCGGGCTCTCAGAATTGATCTCTCTTCTTTCTAGGGTTTGTTCCAAAGAGACCTCTACGATGATCACCGCTCTCTTCCTCCTTCTGTTCGCCTTCCTCCCGGGCTTGTGTTCCGGTAAGCCGCCTGGACGAGAATCCCCCATTTAACCCCCTTTTTGCAGCCAACCGCCCGCCCTACATCCCCGATGACCCGCACTACCTCCCGCTCGAGGAGGGCGACTTCCGCGAATACTTCGAACTCTGTTTCATGAAGTCGTTCCAGCAGGCAACCCTCATCAAATGCAAGTTTTTGACGGTTGATTTAGCGTTCTTTACCTGCTTCGTTTCCAGCGGAACACGGGAAACCCGTTGGAGCGCACTACAAGGGTTTTTATCAAGAGGCAAGACCCGTGATGCTGATTCCGATCGACGAAGTGAAGGACTACGTTTACCAGAAGTATCTGAATGAGCCTTTCTTCGGACCTACACTGTGGACGACGTGAGAAGAAATGAGATGAATGCTCACGCCGAGAGCAGTTTCAGATCTTTCCCGGTCACGCTGTACGCGCGCGGTCGCGACCACTCGAACTCCACGCACGACCACCTCTTTGAGCACTGGATTTTCGTGAACGCGACGACGATCTACGACGTCCGAACCTTGTAAGTTCATGAGCTTTCATTCAGACTTCAATACTTGCTGCAGCGTTCGCAACTGCGCGGCCCAAAACTCGGAGCGCAGCGTGTGCATTGTGGATCTTCCTCCCAAATTGTCCTTTGACGACATCCCGGACGACGAACTCGCTCCCCGCACGAAGAAGGAAATCCCCGCTCTCTGCTTTGTGAGTCGGTCGTACAGACGCCCTGCAATCCGATGTCGTTTCAGCACGACTTCAAGCATCACTGCACCGTCGACCTGGACAGCCACGGACAACGTTTGATCCGAGACAAGGAGCACGTGCTGCTGCACAAATTCAACATGAGCCTCATCGTGCGTCCGAAGACCGACGACGCCCCCACGCACTACCTGATTCGCTACAAAGGGTAAGTGGTGGAGAAGAAAAGCTCCTGCTGTCATTCGTTCCTCTGCAGGCACTACTTTTACTTGCCCGAAGGTCTGCAGACGTACGAGGACGCCGCGTTCTCCGCCGACCTCAAGTCTCGCCTCTACGCCTTTCCGATCTTCAACTCTGATGACCGCTTTCTTGAGCGGCGTGTGCACGCGATCAACCCGCCCACCGGCCACTCCCACTCGATGCTCATCACTCTCGTGCTCGTCGCCGCCGTGCTTGGAGGGGCGGTCAGCCTGCTCGTCTACCGCTTCGCGTGCCCGCGCTCCGCCGAATACTCCTTCGCTCCCACTGTTCATTTCAAGAAGGAGGCCGACTCCGAATCCCAGTGATTGTTTGTTTCGTTGTCTTGTGGAAGGAATAAACACGACTGAAATCATCAACCCTCTCTCTATTCCTTGTTTTCAATAACTAGTCGTGATCGGAGAACAAACACTTGCCGACTTTTTTCTGTTGCTTGGCGGCCGAAACAAGGCACTAGAACATCTCCGTTCGATTCATTCGAGCAACGCAAAACAAGCGGCTACTCGTTCGTTTCGATCACCACCGCGGCGCAGCAGACGAAAACGGGCCCGCGCACGGCACGAGGTCAGCGATCGTCCATCCACAGGCGTCGCCCGCTGTGAAGATCTCCGTGTCCTCTGCAACGCCCAACGATCAATGCTGCTAGTCCACGCGCTCACCGAGTTCCGGGCTCTTGCAATTCCCGCCGTCCTCGAACCAGAGCGTGAAGCGGAGCCAAACGGACGAGTGGCCGCCGAGCTGCAGGCAGCACAACGAGACGGCGCTCTCTTCGTCGCTCTCCCCGCTCTTCGGCTCGAAGACGAGCTGGAAGCGGCTGCCGGGCACCCCGTCCAGTTCGAACGGCTCGCTTTGCCAGCGCTCCCCGACCGCCGCCGCGTGAAAGCGGTCGCGGAAGTCGGCGAGCTCCCAGCGGTGCGAAATGCTGGACGTCATGCGTAAAACGAGCTGCAACGAATGAAATACTCGGTCAATCGCAAGAATCGAGCGGTAGCGCTTTCGTTCGGCCCCCGTCCACTCGGCTTTCGATGATTGTGAGTCACCCGACGGAAGCCAGCGCTCTCTTCGATGAGTAATCCAACCATTCGTCCGTTCGAGAAATAAACATCGATCGAACGACCCGAGGGCAAGCAAAACAGCTAAAGGTTGCAACGAGGGGCAATGGACAGCATGTCGTTGACCGAAATGAGGCACACTCGTCAATCTTTCACATCTTTGCTCTTAGTCCTACAGTTTATTCTCTTCCGGTTTTCAAACGGCTCCTCTTCCGCCATCCCGAGGTCCACTCGTCGCCGAGCGAAATCGAACGACCAGCAGATCCCCCGCCCCAGCGTGTACCAGCCGATCGTCCACGCGTCATCGGTGGAACTCGAGCCGAAGGGCGGCGCGATCACGTCGGCCGAACAGAAGGATTGATTCCGCCCGTTGCGCGCACACACGTCCGAATCGTAGCGATTGACATGCCCGATGATCGACGTGTAGGTGTGCTCGCCGTTGACGATCGAAAGGTTGTGGTCGGCGTCGTCCGTCCGGAAGCACAAGTCCTGGTCGAAGACCGAGCACGGCGTGGGCCAAACAACGTCCTGCCGAAGGAAGAACTCGAGGACCGCCGGCGGGAGGGCCAACTCGCCCGGCAGCAGCGTGAACGTCACCTGCAAGAGATCAATCGATTCGAGGATGGAGGGGAACTCACCAGTTGATTCGTGAACACGAAGCCGAAGAGGACGATCTTCTCCACGCGGACCGTCCAGCCGGCGGCCGGCGGGGCGAGCGACACGAAACTCCAGTTGGCGCACGACTCGCGGTCCACGGCGCCCATCACAAGACGCCCGCCACCAGCGAACGTCAGAACGGGCTCCCGAATCCTCTGCTGCGCGTGCAGTTGCTGCAGGAAGCCCACGTGCCCGCTTGCATCCTCAAGGCCAAGGCCCAAGAGGGCCGGCCGCCAGTTGAAGCCGCTGGAACGAACGATGAAGAAGGAAGACCCCCCGAACGAACGTTGCCTGCATCGAAGTGCCCTCGACGAACTCCAGAGTGAACGGAGGGGTTTCCTGCTCGTCCTCCCCGAACCGAACGGAATCCCGAGCAAAGTGGCCGAAGAAGCGGTTCTTGCAGCACCGCAGCGACTCCTCCCACTGGCCGCCGAGCGGCGTGTAGGTGGACGAGTTGGCGGAGAGGAACGGCGGCGTGCAGAGGGCGGATTTGAGCGGCGCGCTGGTCGGAAAGCAGGACGACTCGCAGTACAGCAACGAGAACGCGTCTGAACACGTTCATTTGATTGAGTAGCGAGAGGATGGAACGCACCGTCGTCGCAGTAGAGCGGACAGCCGCCCCGCCGCTCGCCGCACTCCTCGCCCGAGACCACGAGCGGGACGACGGCGAAGTGGAAGTTCGCCCGCATCGCCTGCCGCCCGCTCCCCAGCCACAAGAAGAAGCCGCCTGAACGTGGTCAATCCGTCGAAGGCGTTCCAATGGCCGGGAGAACAAACCGACTGGATTGAAGTCGAATTTGAACACGCCGTCTTCCAGTCCACTCGCCACGAGGAAGGTTGGAGCGAGTGAAGAGAGCAAACAAACAAGAACAGTAGACATCAGCAGCCGTTCTAGTCAATGCGGAGCCTTTAGCAGAAAGAACACTGGCCTTGTTCTCTCCTTTCCTTTCCGTTCACTCCCGCCCGCCTTCAAAGCAGCTTTGCGGAATTCCCCGCCTAGAAACGACACGCGTCACCCGCTTATCGGCCGGCCGCACGCTCCATTTCGACGTCTGATTTGACGGGCGCTCGCCGAACAATTCATTTAGATCGGTTTATTCACAAAATAAAGGCCGTTCAATGAACTGCAGCTACGAGCGGCCGGTGAAGATGTCCATCATGCCGTTGAGGAACTTCTTGAGGCCGCTCTTCTGCTCGAAGCGGGCGACGAAGAGGTCGACCGAGTGGGCGGCGGAGTTGCGGCTGCTCGTCCACACGAACCAGCGGCCGTCGCGCGACATCACGGGCGTGAAGTTCTCGCCGGCGAAGGTGATCTGCAAGAGGCATGAGGGGCGAGGGGGAGGGGAGTGCTCACTTGTTCAGTGGACTGCGAGCTCGGGTCCACGAGGAAGAGGTGGGCGGCCGAAGGCGGGCGGTGGGAGCGGCCGCTCGCGAACAGCCGCCGGCCGTCCGCGTGGAAGGCGGGCTGCGCGTACGCGACGGTCGAGGGGAGGACGCGGCCGAATTCTCGCTCCGCCTGGCGGAGGTCGGCGATGCAGAGCTCGTGGTCGTGGAGGGAGATCGGCCGGCTGAAAGCGGGAGTGAGGGGAAAGAGGAGGCGGAAGAACCGACCTGCTCTCCTGCTCCTCGTGGTGTTCGCACTCGAAGGCGACGAGGCTCCCGTCCGGCGAGAAGGCGGGACTCGCGACCCACTCGCCGGCGGCGGTCAGCGGCGTCCGCTTGGTCGGCGTCTCGGTCGTGTTCAGGAGCCACAGCCGCCGGCCGGCCGCCTCGGCGCCCACGAAGGCGAGCTGCCGGCGGGCGGAGGCGGCCACCTGGAGGGCGCTCAGCGGGCGGGGGTTGCGCGTGAGCGGGACGGGCCGGTGGGCGCGCTCCAGCGGCAGCTCGAAGAGGTCGAAGTTGCCGGCCGCGCGCTCCTCGTCTGCAAGCGGGAAGAGCGGGAATGAGTGCCGGCTGCGGACTCACCGCCGTCCGCCGCCCAGCCGCCGCACGTCTCGGCGGGCGTCCGCCGCTCGAGCGGCTCGAAGCGGCGAGATTCGAGGCGACCGCCAGCGAGTGGCCGGCGGGCAGGAAGGCGGCCGACTCGAACGTCCCGAACCGGTTGCTCACGAGGCGCGGCGTCGCGTTCGCCCGCTCCAGCTCCAGCGCGTACAGCTGCAAGAAGGCGGCCGTTGGAGCTCCCGCCGCCCACCCACCTGCTTGCACTCGTGCCCGTAGTGCGCGGCCCCGAGCAGCGAGTCCCGCGCCGCGAACACCAGAAAGCGGCCGTCGTCGCTGATCGTCGGGCTCGAGTGCACGCCGCCGAACGTCAGCTGGCGCACGTCCTGCAGCCACACCTCCCGCTCATCGCGGATCACGGCCTCCAGCTGGAGGGCTCCGAAAAAGCAGAAGAAAAGCGGCAGGAAGAAGCTGGAGTTCATCGCCGATGGGAGCAGCAGAATGAAGTGCGGCGCTGGCTAGAGCGAATAAGAAGAGCTACCATTCGAGGCTGCTTTCTCAGATGACGTCATTCTTTAGGGTCTCTCCGCTCTTTGACCGTGAGAAGCGGGTTCTATCGCGCAGACGCGCTCAAACACTCGCCTTGCGCATCTCTCGACCAAAGATTACGTGTTCCAAAAGTTCACTGAAGTCTTTACCGGAAGAAACCAAACGATGAAAAACACGAGGAAGACAAAGAGGCGGATTTCCAGTGAATGTTTGTCCCGGCTGATGTTCCGTCTGTTCATTGCTCAGCTCTTGAATTAACAAGAAAGTGCGATTGTTTTGTTCTCCTAGAAACTGCGGGTTTTCCGAAGGACAGATCCGTTTTGTCTACTGACAACAGCCGTTCGCGGCCCATTGCTTGAACGAACGAACAGACGATCAGAATTTCAGGATCGAGAGCCACTCGACACGACCGCTCGTCTTGCCCGCGCGCTGCGTTCCGTGGAAACGTTTTGGTGACAAATTTCATCCTCTGCCTCTTTTGTTCGCTCGGCCCCGCACGGCGGCCTCCTTTTCGTTTCAATCCGCATTCCTGCCGTCGCCGGCGAGGACGGCGGGACGCGATCGGCGGCCATCTGCTCGCCGCTTTCGTTCCCGATCGTCGCATTCGCCGGGCCTTTGTTTGTCGCGGGGATTTCAAGCGGACTGTTCGTTTCGATCAACGTCATTTCAGGCGATGACCGCCACTCATTTTCTGCTGCTTTTTGCCGCCCTTTCGGGCGTCTGTTTCGGTAAGCTGTCATCACAGATCTCCACTCCCGTTTTTCAGCCACTCGGCCGTCCTACATCCCCGATGACCCCCGCTACCACCCAATCGAAGAGGGAGACTTCCGCGAGTACTTCGAAGTGTGCCACGTGAAGTCGTTCGCCGAGACTACGTTGATCAAATGCAAGTCGTTTCTTCCACTAAACATCCACGTCTTGCTCTGCTTCCAGCCGTGTACAACGAGTCGGTCGGGCCCTGCTACAAGGGGATCTTGTTCACGTCTGACAGCAACCAATCGATGGTCTTGACGCCGGTAGACGGAGTGAAGGACTTCGTTTACCTGCACGACCCTCAACATCCGAATTTGGTTCCGCGTTTGTGGTCGCGGTAAGAGAAGGCGGCCGTCTCGTGAACGCCCCGTTCAGAAAAGAAGCGACCTTGCCGTTCGGAATCGCAAGCGATCAATCGAACGCCACCCACCACTTCCTCTTCAAGCATTGGGTCTTCGTTAACCAAACGAGTCTCTTCGACGTTCGGATTGCGTACGGGGCAGATCCCAACTTCCTTTGACTCCTTGCTTTCAGGCACCAGAAGTGCACTCCGCCGGTGGACGACACGCGGATCTGCTTTACCGGTGCTCCGACCTTCTTGTCCTTCGACGACGTCCCGGACAGCGAGCTCCCGCATCGCACGAAGATGGACATCGCCGCGCTTTGCTTCGTGAGTGCTCGAATGCAAGCAGAGGATGGGTGGGCTGTTCAGAAGAGCGTTTACTGCACCGTCGATCTGGACAGCAACGGCCGGCGGTTGATCCACGACCACGAGGAAGTTCTCCTCCACAAGTTCGGAATGACGCTGCTCGTGCGAATCAGGTCCAGCGACACTCATCTGCACTATCTGATCAGATACAAGGGGTGGATGATGGGGGTAGAGAGCGGCTCCCAATCGTTCCTTTGCAGGCACTTCTTCTACCTGCCCGACGGCCTCCGCACGTTCAACGATCCCGCCTTCTCCGCCGACCTCGAACGGCGCCGCTTTTTGATCCCGATCTTCAACGCGGACGACCGCTTCCTCGAACGGCGCGGTCGAGTGGTCCCTCCGTCCGCTCTCCGTATCGCCACTTCCTCCCACTCCCACTGGACGACGGTCGTCCTCGTGCTGCTCGGCATCGTCCTTGGAGTCGCGGCCGGTCTGCTCGTTCACCGCCTCGCGTGCACGAAACCCGCCCAAACGACCTCCTTCGTTCCCACGATTCACTTCAAGAAAGAGAGCGGTTTCGACGCTCAGTGATTGTTGTCATGCGGGAAGAATAAACAAAAAAGAATGAGACATTAGATGAATAATGCGTTCTGCACTCACGCTGCAGAAGAAAGGAGGGTAGGGCACCAACCA